>JAYJMH010017527.1:0-20771 GCA_036873815.1 Phacellophora camtschatica
TGGATAAGCTCCCCCCGTTGCTGAGGTAGTTTTCATTATTGATACTGTGTGTAGTAGCTAACATATACCTAGTATGGGGTATTTATAAGTTAACTGACCTGTTAGCTCGGGCACTAGGGCAAATACGATATTATTATTACCAATTATTTAAATCAAGAACGCTGTGGTATTTTTGGGCATAAATATAAAATAACATTGAATTTAATATAAATTCACTTGGTCATAAAATGCTGTTAGATTTAGGGGGAAAAAACATTGGTACAAACCCAGAGCTTATGAGAAGAAAAAAGGGTGTAAGAGAAGTGGAATTTTGAAATCAAAAATTTTAAAACATTTGAGATTGCTTGATTTGTGCAATTTTAAATGTTCTAAAATGCAAAACCTTTACAAAAACAAAATTCTGAAAATTCAAAACTGTGTTCTTAAAAGTTTATGAAATTACTCTCTTTGAGAAAACACACTTGCCCAACAAAAATACTTCGGAAGATAGGTACCAACATTTCTAATAATGGGAAATGTGATTTTAAATCACAATTAAGTCTATCGCACGAGTAGCCTTTGAACTGTCTCAAAAGGTCAAAGTAGCATACGCAAATCAAAGATTTCCAGAATTCTAGACAAACAATTTTGTGTTTCCATAATTCCGTGGTTACAAACTATAGATGCTTCGCGCGTTTCTGTGTTTCCCTCCTTCTTTTGTTATGTCAGATAGCACTTCAGTACCCTAGCGGGACTCTCATAGTAAGTCGAGTAACGAACATCCTAGCATTTTGGCAGTTGTGGCACTTGAAAAAGTTTCTTTGAAACACGCAAAAAGATATTCCTGCCTGGAATAATCTGGCCTGAAATCGCTCATTCTTTTTCAAAATTAAAAGTGAAATTCCTTGAAAGTTTCTCAAATTACTTATGTAGTATGAAGGGACAGAAATATAAGTTCCTGCCACAATTATGAGCCATCACAATTGGCTCTCTTAAATTTTTTTTAAGTTTTTAACAACCCCAGTACTAGTTTTCAACAACCTCAAACCCAAAAATAAAATGGTATGGCGGCTGTTTTACAAAATTGAGCTGGCCATAACATCTTTTCATTAACATTTCTATGCTATTTCTTAATATTTTACCCAAAAATATACGATTTCACATGTTTACAGCCAAAATAACATTTTGTGATGAAACATTTTTCAGACCCTAAAATATATTATCCAATCAAAATCATAGACCAAAAAACCCAAGGCAGGTGGTACTGTCCCCTGGGCATTGCTGAGACCCATATTTTAGGTCTTTGTCATAGTCAGTTCATGAAATTTTATGAAATTATTGTTGTTAGTTCTGCCTTGAAAGAAACATGTTGCATATGCATTCATACAGACGTAAACATTTTCTTGTTCCATGTGCAAATCAAAATGCTCTTTTAGTTTGGATCTTTTAAATGTTTTTATTTTGTTTACAACTTGAAACTCTAAAGGTACTTTTTTTTAATCAAAACAGCATTACCTTTTACAAGGCATGGCCATACAAATACAATATAAAACTACACTAAAAAACTAATATAAGTAAAGGCTAAATACATATTCAAAGTTTAAAATAAATACAAACGTTATTTAATCTGGTATATATAACATATACTAATTTGATGTTTTATGATACCCCAGTATCCTTTTTCTATTTTGTTGCTAGTTTAATCATGACTATGGTTCAATACATCGAATTATTAGATCGTCAGTAGAAGACATAAGTTTAATAAAAAATGATTGTCTTCTGTTTGAAAAGTCAAGATCAGCTATGGTGATGGATCGAATATCAAAGTGTCTAGGGCACTCAACAAGAAAATGAATTTCATCTTCAATTTTATTCAATGTGCGTCTTGTGCAGGTTCTATTATTGATTTCAATTTTCATATGTCTACCCCGCTAAATTAAGCGCTGATGATCACTGCAATTAAATTTTGCCAATGCTTTTCAGTCTTCAAAAGGTATATCACTTTTATTGCAGTTTCAAGTTTGAATTTTTGTTTAAATAATCTGTAATTATCAATATACAGTATATATATATATATATTTATTCAATGTGCATCTTGTGCAAGTTATATTATTGATTTAAATTTTCATATGTCTACCCCGCTAAATTAAGCGCTGATGATCATTGCAACTAAATTTTGCCAATGCTTTTCAGTCTTCAAAAAGTATATCACTTTTATTGCAGTTTCAAGTTTGAATTTCTGTTTAAATAATCTGTAATCATTAATATACAGTATATATACGTAAATATAAAAGTCAAGACATTTTCCGTACTAACGCCAAGCACTCGTGTAATTTCTTGCAAAAAAAAAGAATGCACAAAACAATACTCCTAGATATAATTAGTATTAAAGGGAAAATAGAGCATGCAGATGCTAACCATATACCTTGTTGCACGCTTTAAAAGTGTTAAAAATAATATTGGGATAACACGTTTGTAAATTCTGTCTTAAAAATTAAGAAAAAGGCTGCTGAAGCCAAAGTATATTTTATGAAAGGAAAGTGTATTAAAGAAATAGGGAGATTCTACACTGGAATCATTTGTAAATTATAATAAATTAATTTCACTTGCAATGCCATGAGTCTGCAATCAGGGCCGTTGTCAAGCCCTGGAGTGATTTTATGAAGGGGGTGTTAATGGCGGGGAAATCTTTTTAAGAACTTTTTAAGAGTCAGCGTGGAAGAGAAGCAAATAGCTATCAAGCAAATTTTTAGCATCTCTTTCAATTTTGTTAATATAAAATTTCATTTACCTTGGAATTGGAAAGGGGGGGAGAAGGCATGGTTACCTTTCTAAATGCAAAAAAAGGTCTGAATTATGCTAAGAAATTAGAAAATACCCAAAACGCTTCAAAATCAGAAACATGATTTAAAAATATATTTTTTCAATCCTAAAATATCCAAAAACTTTCGACCCAACAAATTAAGCCAAATCAAGCGCCAGTAAACGGTTCCATCTGCAGAAGGCATGAAAGTAAAACCAAATTTTCACCCAAAACGATGTGAAACTTCAAATTTTAGCTACGTTTTTGTGGACACTCTGCGAGATTGCCCTTAATAGAATTTCTATCAAGAAGATTGCCATTGAAAGCTTGCCTAATTTTAGTGTGCATTTGTGCAGTGATAAAGTGAAAATGTCCAGTGATAAACAGTACAAATTTGAGTAATAAAACAGTGAAAATGTGCGGGGATAAATTCTCTACAGAGAACCCCTTTTCAGTTGAAAAAGTCTTGTCATGGATTTTAGAGGGCGTGGCCCAGCATTTTAAACCTGGCCCTTAAAATTTCCTCCGTGGTGGAGTTTCAACCATGATCATGATTGGGAATAAAATGGTGGGAAAAATAAAAGTTTACACCAGTAAAATATTTCATTTCATTGACAAAATTTCAAGAAAGAAGTGCCAAAAACTGACGTAAACTCCAACGTAAAAGGTATTATATTTCCTTCCACGTGAAAAAGTGTTGTCTTTTTTATTAGTTTTTGGCATAAATTTGAAAGTAAAAGGTTATTTAAGTTGTAATGTAAAACGGTTTTTATTGCTCGTAAGATAGAAAGTGTTACTTGAAGAAATTAGCTCACAATGCAACTTTAAAGAAATTATACATGGGCTGCCAGGAATCATTGAAAATGGATTACTTAATTTTTAACAAATAACAAATAGTTGCTTGCGAGTAACGATTTCGCTATCGATATATTGAGTGAAATGTTTTTTTTACATCTGAAACCAAAGGAATACAACCAGCAAAACTTCAAAGCCACGAGCAAAATGTTTATGGAGTAGGTTCAGTTATAATAAACACAATAAATTATACACTTACACTCTTAAAAATATCTATATAGATCAGGATTATAAGCTAACTAAGAAAAGATTATGGCCACTGGAAAAATTATGACTGCGGAGAAGAAATTTGTAACCACAAGTGGGGAATGCAAAGTATCCTTCAAAATTGCGGGTACATCCTCTTTTTATAAGAGCACTTGGTAAGAGCATCGGGAATCGAATTGCAAAGAAAAGAACAAATTAAGAACATGATCAGCCTCCAAATTCAATACCGCAATGTGAAAATATTTTTTGTGAGTGTATTTACTTACTTACTATACTATAAAAATTACTTACTATACAAACACAAATGATACCATTGGTATCACTCGTGTACTAAACACGAATGTTCCCATGTATTGTTGAAACAAAGCAGAAAAACTGGTCCCGTCGTGAATTAACTAAATGACCAGTTATTTCGACCGCGCAGGGTTTACTTCCTTTCTTTTGAGAATAAAAGACTGCTTTTACAGTACTTGCTGTGAGGTCGCATTGCGGATATATTCTGCTTTGCTTCGCACAACACGATTATTCGAGCACAAATTTTACCAACTACCCGTAACTCGAACATTTTATAATTGAAAAATATTTTTAGTCATATGGAAGTTTGAATTATGAAGAGTCAACTGTACTTTTTCTGAGGTGCCAAAAAATTTAACCAACTCTAAGGTGCTCCTTATAAAAACATGTAACTGGTCAGTTTGTTTCATAATGAATGTACTAATTTTCTGACTTAAATCTAAAAATGTGTGCTATTTCTATGGACGATTTTTGCGAAAAACATTTTGCAGATATCATCTAAGTCTTAACTTAGTTCCCGCTGAAAACAAAAAATAGAAAATAACAGAGGATAAAAACCAAGCATTTATCAAGAAAATTTATCAATAAAATTTCTCAAAATATCTCCGTTTGCAGGTCTGTCGCTGGAATTCTGCGAGGCTACAAATTTGAAATTGTTCTCAAAACGACGTCCAAAAGGCAAATTCAGAGTTTGAAATATCTTCTGCGATCGCCCAAAACTGGAAATTAAAATTGCCCTCATTCGTGAGCTTTTAAGTCAATTTAAAGGAACGCCATTTGTTTCCAGTCCATGTGTTGACATTAAAACCGTTAAAACAGCCTGCTTGCTCATATATTGACTTGGAGACTTTTGATCAGAGAATCTGATTTTCAAATTAAAATTACCATGTCGCCTTTAAAGCAAGCATGTTGTTATAATGTAAAAAACATGGACTGGAACTAAATTATCACATTAGGGCAATTTTTATTTCACGTTTTGAACACGTATACGTTAGCCTGCGTGCAGAAGTAAAGTCTGCACGCAGGCTAGCAACCTGGTTGCTTAGGACTGCAAGATATCCCAACCTCTAAGTTTGCCCCTCGGACGTCGTTTTGTGCATAATTTGAGATATGTAGCCTCGAGGACTTCGAGCTACCGTCCTGCAAACCAAGATGGTTTTATTTGGGTTACCCTGCAAATTGCAATTGAGCTCGGATAGAAAAACGGGTAGAAGTTTTGACAAAATCAACGTTTTTGGTCTTTTTTGCTATTTCATAGTTAAAGCAGATATTTTGCCAAAATATTTTCTAAAATTATACAAAATTAAGAAATTTCAAAATGTTCCAAAACTGGTCGTTTAGTTGGATAATACACATTTTTCTTTTTACAAGAAACCCGGCACAGGCCTTACTAGGAAATTTTTTTTTTAAATGATATCGAAAATCTTTTGGCAATTTTGAGAAATGAGAAATGATAGTTTTTTGGCAATTTCTTATTTACAAGTAAACGTACGTTTCTTAAATTTTCCAGGATTTGATCGGTCAGTTTCTTATAAAAAGAAACCGCGTAGTTCAACACAATTTATTGATGAACAGCGGTTTGTTTTTTTCTATCAATCTGGAAAAAATATGGGGTTAAATATCTTAACCGTCACGGATCATATCAATTTTGTTCAAAAATAAATTGAAACGGCATGTCTTATGTTGGTTATTTCCACATAGATTGTGATTTTAAATTACACTTGTGTATGTGATATTAAACGTCATATTACCTTTTCCTGTACGTTATGTTTTTGTTTTTCCTGAATGTTGCAAACAATCAACCGCTTTGATGTGAAGTGGAAAAAGCTCGTAACGTTGTTGTGCTCACATCACGCCAACATTCGTAAACAAAATTTCACCACTGCTTATTTGCTTCAACTCCACGATAAAGACGAAAACAAACTCTTGTACTCAGGATATATTTTCTTTCTTTTCCTGAATCACGTGTGAAACGTAACGCGTGTAGAGGAGTACAAACTTGCTAAGGTCGGTTCACCGCAGTAGGGTTCAATATTCTTCTCTATTCTTCTCAAATTTTCAATTTCCCCCAAAGCCATTTGTTAAGACTAGTTGAATTTCTTCCCCAGACTCGAAGCACGGCATGTAACAAATGCTAAAAATCTTAAACTTCTCCCCCATGTTACCGAATTGCGTAGAATATTGACCTATACACTACAGTTCCCCAATCTTATGAATAATCAATCATAACCTCAAGGAAACAGACAGTGCATTCTTAAAATCATAACTGCAAGTTAAAATGTTCATGCCTTTTATTACAATTTCGTCCTTTTTCTGGATTTTAAGTGCAGAGGTGGAGAGAGTAAGCGGGGACGCGGGCACCTGCTACAATATCAAAATCAGTCTGCAGGAAATTTCGTTCAAAGAAAGGTGAACAATATACGCTATTTTCCAGAGCAAAGTTGTACAAGGGATCCTAACAAACTACTGAAGACTACCCAGTAATGTAGTGCCACTAAAGTAACGAGGGGGGCTTCAATATAAAAACGACCCTAAACAATACCAAAAAGTAAAATTCAGTCGTTTTTAGGCATTAACAAGGGTGGGCTGAGTCCCCCTTAGCACCCTAGCTCTACAGCACTGACTACCCCACGTTTAGAATGACTTGAATAAGCATTGCAAGGAAATTAATTGAAATTTTTTACTTCGAATTTTCAATACTTTCCCGCATAAATAGCACATAAATACGTTTTAAGTTTACTATATCACAAACTATAACGTTTTAGTACTCATCCTTATTGCCAAATAATCTAACACAAACTATATACATAATGATTTTAAGATTATCCGGGTTTTGTTTTAAAGTACTAGGTTAAATATTTCCTACACGCTTCCTACATTTCATTAACTTCATGTTGACGTTAGAAATTCCCATATAGTTTTATGAATCTTTCTTGCATTAGATTTTAATTCCTTTGCCGTTACTCTCACAACTAATTAACTGAATAGCCAGTTATTTTTCCCACGCAAGGGTTAATTTCCTTTATTTCGTAACCCCTATCCATCAATACTTTTCAGTACCAACTCCAGGACCTGGGTTTACTCTTTCCCCTTCTGGTTGAAATCACTAAAGTGGAAGAAGAACGAATTAATTGAGAATTAAAGACTAATTTTCCTTGGTGTGAGGTCACTTTGCGGATGGATATATCCTGCTTTTCTTTACACAACTTGAATATTCGAGCACAAATTATACCAAGTCCCCTTACCTCAAAAATTCTATAATTGAAAAATATTTTTAGTTCCATGGAAGTTTGAATTATATAGAGTCAACTGTACTTTCTCCGAGGTGCCAAATAAAATTTAACTAAGTCTCAGGTGCTCATTATAAAAACATGTAGCTGGTTAGTTCGTTTCATAATGAATGTATTAATGCACTGTCCACTGTTTCTTTAGTTAAATTACTAAAGCTCATGTTATCCTCTATTATGGAGTTTTTATATAAACTATTAAATTGTAGGTGAATTTTCACGTAAGGTAATTTTCAATGATAAAGGAAAGATTCATCCAATTTCGTAGTTTGATAGAATGGTCCTGAAAAGTTCCTCTTGCTTCAAAAATACCCAAAAATTAGCATGAAAAATTCAACATTTCCTAGCAGAAAATTTTGCATTTTCCGTTCTGCTCGCAGGAAGAAAAATGTTTTTTCCACCCCTGCTCACGTGAGACGGAACGTTTTGCAGTTTTGTGTAAAGTAGCAGATTTTTACAAATTTGACCATGGTTCTCTGCAGTTTCCCAATTTTACGAATAATCTACCCATAACATGAAGGAAATATAAAGTGCATTCTACGATAAAAAGGGGGAAATTCTAAGTTAAAAAGGAGGCAAGTGCACCAGGGCCCGTTTCTACCCAATGTATTTTCTTAAAAAGTTTGTCGAATGCCAATGCTTAAAAATAGCAACAAGCCTCATACAGCCAAAAAACCCAACAATTTTACGATTGCACAGGGCCCGTAATTTCACCACGCGGATCTGACAGTATGTGCGTCTGTATTCTATTTCAAGTTAATTCCATGGTCCTTTCTACAGAACATTCGCTATTCTTTCACTACCAATCACAACCTTTAACTCTCTTACTGACTACATTTCGTTTTAGTTATTTTAAAATGTTATGCTTTCAAGAAAACTATTAATTATTTAAGCATCAATCCTTCAACGAGATTCCATTTGAGATTTTGAAAGTGAAATTTCGAAAACTTAACTTTTCAGTACTTTCATGCAAACTCTTTGATAATAATCTGGTATGTAGATATGAGCATTTTTGTAACGAATAAATAATTGTTAAGTGCTCGGTCGAAATCACGAAAAAATTCGCACACTTTTCAGCTCAACAGAAAGTTCGAAAAATGGATTTCTTTACCTATAAACGTCAATCAACTTGCAAAGTTTAAATTTAGCAATTATAGGCAATAATATCATTTTAAGGAAGACAACATTTCATTAATGAGAAACTAGCTTATGAGGAGCAAGTACTGGAGCTGTGGAAAAGTTAAGAAACTTTCAATTCTCATCCAGAATATCAAGCAACTTTTAAAAATTATGTTTCTCTTCGTAATTTGGTATTCGAAGGAAACTGACTTAATTTTGACCTGAATGGTAACTATATAGTTACATAGTCATGTTAGTCCACATGACGTTTTCCTGAGCTTAAAGCATGACAGTGTGTTTCTGCTGTCACGTTTACCTTTTGCAGCTCAAGAAACTTAAAGAGCTAACTTTTAAGAAACTTTCGGTGCTAAATCTGTGAAAAATTAAGAAATTTTCAGTAATGGAACACTTTCCAAGTTTCTTATTAAAAATGTATGTACGGGAAATTTCGAAATTCACGAGAAGGCTAGGCCAGTGCATACAAGGCTAATATTAGACTACATGCAGATGGTTGATGGCAGGGCAAGCAAATATTTAATGGGGAATATGGAAGGGCAGCCACATTTTCTTTTTTTGTTTAATATTTTTCTACTGGCATGCATGTTATTAATTTTGCACCTTCCCTATAATCAGAACCATTATGTATATCTGTATCTGAACCATACCAGGTTAGGTTATCCCCGTTAATATCAAGGATAATCTTCCAACTCTATCAGTTTTAAAAACGATGAAAACTCATGAGCATTTAGGCCCGTGTTAAACGTCGCGCTTCTCGTCTGCCTAGCGAGCCTTGTATCAATGCATGCATACGTTCGGCACAGAAAAACGACGTTAATAACCAGAAGTCGCGCTTTTGACTCAAAAACTGCCAAGCCCAATCAATTGGGTTAACGTCGCTCTGCTCATGCAAGTTATTGAGCAATTATGTTCAGAACTTTTGCAGGCCTTCGATTTGACCTCGACATTTTTCAGTTGAGCTTCGATGCTTAAACTCCTACATTTTTACATATTTTGTTGAGCACAGTAGCAGTGCACAGCCAGGTCGGCATACCGCAAAACCGCTAAAATACCAGCTTCCCGTGCATGGCACAATACAACTTTGCTGGTTTTTCTAGTTTTACCTGCCAAAAATCACGTTTTGATCATGGTCATAATCAACCTAGAATGTGTTATCCAGAAGTTTTTTTTTATGCGAATGATATGGATACTTGAGAAGGATATAGCTGGATATAGGGATGATATAGATGTGTAGAAGGTAAAACAACTGATGTGCTAAAACCAAACTTTTAAGAAACTTTTCAACAACAAAACACCTTGCGTTAATACAAAGAAAGTACGACCAATTTGCCATTTTAAGGTTAGCCTTGAATTCACTTGATAAATTCAGAAGATCACGATCGCAGCAAACATAATAATTACCGGGTAATAGAATAGGCACACAAGCACATGTTGTAAAATGTAGACCATGCATGCATAATTTAAGAGATGCCGAGCCCACAAACATTATCATCTTCTCGTTAATGCCAACCACATAAAAACCTCATAAAAACGTCCAAAGTGAAAGCAAATATTTTGGCCAAATTAAAAATGCACAATTAAAAAGTTTAACTGCCAGCTGACTGTGGACATCTATATTTGCAAAAAATATTCATCAAACATATTAGAAACCCACCTTTGCAACTGCAGGGCTTCGGTTCGAAATTTGGTGCCATTTCTGATCTTGCAAATGTCCCCGCTTCCTTTATACGTAATCCTGAACCATCAATTTCTTTAAAAACAGTATCATCGTTTCGTGTTTCATTCTGTTGACAGATTTCGTCTGGTGATAGTTTGATATCGTGTTTGTTGACACTTGCGTCAACGACGTGTACACTCTCCACGTTCTCTTTCGCGGCTTTCCAACCGGCTTCTGGGCCAGGCCATGTTATACAATCTTCACTTCCTCTACTGTCAAAAGAGCCTTCCTCTGGTCCTTTCTTCTCTTTGTCTGACATCGAGACTTCTCTTTTGATTCCTTTCTTGATTTCTGTCGAATTGTTTCTCTGCAGATGAGAATCGCAAGCAAAACAATAAGTCAAGCCTCCTTAAAACAAAGACCCAATCGCCAGTCAGCGCCCTTGTTTCAAAGTTTCGTTAACTATCGTGAAAGCTCCGACAAGTCGTGTCGTTATGCAACATGACAACAATGCATTGAATCGTGAAGAAATCTAAATATTTTAGCCATGATTTTAGCAGCAGCGAGCAAAAAATTTCTTCGATGATTTGACTTGCTATTTCAAACGTGTTGAGGAAACACACAGAGCAGACTGTCACGACATCGACAGGTACTCGGATTATGTTTATTTAAAAAGAACAGGACAGCGAAAATAAAATAGTAGCGTCCTTTGTTTTTCCCTCAAATTTGCCTAAACAACAATGGGTTTAATAAGATCCTTTTTCACAAAGCTCTTTAACAACAGGCTTTCCAACGAATAAAATAACAGCTTTAAAGCCACGATAAAAGAAAACCAAAGAACAATTGCAATTTTACAAACACGAACAACCGCATGAAAATTTCGTGACAATTATCCCCCACCAGCAGCTCACCTTGGTTTCGTGTTTTCTCTGCTTCTTCTCTTCGGTCTTGTTTATTCTGGATAAGTTCTGAACACTGTTCGCTACCTTTTTGCCCTTTGCTGCCAATTTCTTCGCGTGCAATTCTTGCTACAAGGTGGAGAAAAAACAAGTAAATCAAGACTTGCTATGCTGCTGACTAACGAAACTTTGCCCGTAAATAAAATATTTATAGAAGGACGAATACATCTGCCCTTGCTTTCGTGAATACAATTAGATCGAGAGCAGCAGGCAATTTCAAAGAGAAAACACAAACCTCCTTGTTTGCTATCAGCATTTCACATTTTCTTAGTTTGCAAATCTGGTGTCCAGTGCTTCTATTTATGCACTGCTTGCAAGTACCGCAGTTCTCGTTTCGTGAGCAAGGAGCACACTGTCCACACCGTTTTCGTTTCTTTTTCTTCGCTGTCTCGACAATGTCAGCAACGATTCCTGAATCTGATCTCTTTGCCCTTTTTCTAGCCACTGCGTTATCTTTTCGTTTCGCATGTTTCATCGCTTTCTTCACTCGTTTCGCCATGTTAAAGGTTAAAGCATCCTTTGCTGTCCACTTCCCCTTGCTGGCAGCGTATGCTTTGGTTTGGTTCGAGATCTGTTTTACATTAGCGGATCACGTGGGACTGACAGCATTTGTTTTGGCTCATTGTCTCGCTGTGTGGCGGTATGGTTATGGTAATACCAAAGTGATACAGTGCTAATGGCCATAATCGTTTGCGTATTATGAAAGTGAGCCGGAAATTGTATTCATAAATTAAAGGAGAGCTAAATGTCCCACAAGTGTTCTCAAAACAATTGTTGCGCCAGCAAAACAAAGCGACAAACACAAAACAACAGCGATTCTTGAACGTAGAACAGAATGGACCATCTGTGTTTGTCAAACTGCTGGAACAAGTACACAACAGTACAATCCAAGAAATATCCAAGAAATTTGATTAACATTGTTTCTTTATTAATATGCATTAAATTTTGCAAACGTTAAAATTGCGAAATCGCGAACAAAAAGTTTAAAAATCAAAAATCACTATCACCAAATTTCGCAAAAATCCTGTACGCGCTAAATTGATTTCAAAAGTTTAAAGATCATTTCATTTTTTAGTGGAGATTGAAAAATCCAAGACGTTTTGACAGACGGAGAGTGGTAAGAAGAGCTATTCCATACAATTCTGGCAGCTCTTTTTAAAAGTTGATTTACAGTTTTGAAGTTGATTTACATAACCTTCTCCACAGCATCCCCAGACAGAACAACAGTATCTTATATGTGATTTAACTGACTGCTGGGGAAATCTTATTTGAAACCAATTTTATTTGATTTTTCCAATTTAATTTTTCATCGATTAGTAAACAACACAAGTATTTGCATTCTTCTACAGATTCATTAGTGTTTCCGTTAATTTCAAAATTGTTGGCTGCTGTATTGGTCAGGTCTTTTAATTTCTTGAATTTTTGCCGCAAGCCAATACTCATAGTTTGTGTTTTGATTACATACAATGATAATTTGTTCTTATTTTTGGACTGATTTTTACGCACTGGCAACCTCCCATCAACGCTTTGTGTAAAATTTTATAGGCCTATCTGATAATAATAGTCATTTTATATATCCCAGAAGCCCAGAACAGGAGAAAATATGAGTGCACTGAACATTACAAAGATAAAAAAGACAAAGGTTTTGTTCAATTTTGTATACCACAACGCAAACTTAATTACAAAAGGAAAATTTATTCCATGAATTTCATTTTAAAAAATAGTGCGGTTAATTAGATTTGATTTAAAACGAATTTTCGTTTAATTTGAAAATTTATGTGTAAATACTCTAAGTGCTCCGGCGTTGCTTGCCCTGGCAAATTCCCGGTGGAAAAATGTCGAAATATTTTCCCCGGCAGAAAAGTGCGTTCCCCACCAGAAAGCTGAAGAAAACTTACACCCCGGCCCAGGAAAGCACACTATAATGTATGGAAAATTCTACCAAATGCCACTAGTAACTTAGATATGGGTTTCACTTGGATAACAAGCTATAGGGAAAACATTTGACAAACGGGACATCGTGTACTAGAATCTAATAGACCCTGCCATTGGCCAATTCAAATTTTCTAATTAGCATATAATGGAAAACATTTAAATACATGCATATCCAAATATATATATATATATATATATGTGTATAAGTGCATGATCACCACAGAATGGTGATTAGCTGACTTGGGTAAACAGTCAGTCTCCAGGGTCTCGCGTAGGGATAGAGATATGGACATGCCCCGCCAGGGTCCCAAAGTAACAAAGAGATGGACAAACACGTCTCAGAATAAATGACACCAAAGACCATAATAACACAATTTAAAATAGGCGTGTTTTTCAACTTGGCCCAAAACGTGGTCATTTCAAAATGGGCGTATAATAAGTAAAATTGTAAGGCAATAGCGTCTCGTCTTGCTAGTTGAACATTAATCGTCCCTCAGGTGTTTGCGAATAAGAATTAACTTATCTATTGAAACTCTTTTCCTCGCAGAGACCTAACAGACTCAAGGTCAAGGCACTTTAACCCTTTAACTAGCACCAGTAAAAATCAGATTGGCAAAACATTTATGTTGCCTTGTTTCAAATATCATCGAATTTCAGTTTCGATTGTCAAGTGTTTTCAGTGTTCAAAACCCCAAAACCCCTAAATGTAGTTGTGACATCCTTTCAAAATTAAATAGTCCTTTGTGCTGGGCCTTAAACTCGCTGCCATAAAATAACCTCTTTATGCTTTCTTCGCAGCCTCGCTTTCAAAATAAGTTAGCTCAGCGTCAGCAGAATTAAAATAATAAAAAATAAAATGCACAATAAAAATAAAATTTTAAAATAGCGGCGTGAAATCTTTTCAAACATCTTTTTTAGAACTGCACCGTTACAAGTACAGATGCCAACTCGTGATGCAAAAAAAGCACTGATGTGATGTAAATGAAATGAAACTTTTAAATTTGTAACTGTCATTTTCATTTTTAACTCTTTCATTCTTAAAAATGCATTTGAATTGCGGACTTTTCTCAATCACCACGAAATTGGCTTGATCACACTATATATTTTGTTCTCGTAGAATTATTTGTTTCTTATAGCGTCGTGTTTTACACATTATATTCATTGTTCCTTAATTAGCCGTTTTGTTTTTTTCGCGTAAAATCAGTTTAAAGTAGCTCCGTTCGCGTTGTGACAAAGATCTTTTTACACGTGGTGTGGCCAGTGGCGCTGGGAGGGGGCAGGGGGAATCTGTCCCAAGGCCCAAGCGTATAAGGGGCCTTATCATGTCATTTAAAAAATTTTCCTAATAACGATTCAGTCTATAAGGGACATCTCTTTTTGTCTTGCCCCAGGGCCTCAAAATCCTCTCGTCGGCCGTAGGTGTAACATATCATTATTTCGAATTATAGATTGAATAAGATTGAATTAAAGTTTTGGTGGATTCATGTCAGGCCCTAATTTATGTTTCAAAAATATTTATAAAATTTGTGACTTTTTGTGACACTGAAAATACCATGTCGAACTCTATCACAAGCCTAGATCCCAGGGATAATTTAAAAAAAGCTCCTCCAAGGTACTGGTGCATACCTCAATTTTCTGAGCGTTCATTGGCTCAAACAAACGAAATGAATCCCGCGTCACAATTCGATTCGAATTCATTTTCCTAAGATTTCTTCCTCCACAGCGTATATTTCCTCCGCAGATACATTTTATTTTCTTTTCTTTTACGACATAGACTTGCAGCAAGTCTCACATTCGACTGATTCCCAGGTGATTAAAAAAGATAAAGCGCAACACTGAAATGAGATTTGAATATTGAATGTCTCATTCTTTTGATGTCACATAGAAAGGTTGCCCCTGTTCCTGTCTATTTGAAAAGCATTTTAGTAACGTCTACTTCTTGCTGAAAATTGAATGCCTTGTATTGTGATAAAACCAAATATTGGAATATCTGCCTTGATCCGTCTTGTATATTGTGTTATCTTTAATGCTATTGCGTGAGGAGAATTCGTGACTAAAAAATTGAATTAAGCAAGGCAAAAGCAAACATTGGCAAATAATGCCAGTTAATATAAAAAAACACGTTGATATCATATTCTGCTGATTGCCAAAAGACCATCAAATTGTACCACACAGAGATATCACACAAATGTGCCTGCCCAGTAACAACTGCCTATTTTAACGCATGGAATATGGAATGGCGGAATGAATTAAAATAATTGGAATGGAATGGAATGATAAAGTATCCGGTAACTAACTCGAGATGAAAAATAATAATAGCAATTATAATCCAAATCACTTCCTTAAAATGCTTCATCAAACTCGTAGACTATGAGTTTTAAATTAGATTCACCTTATCAAGTTAAAGTTGGCATAAAAGGAATTAATCAAACTTTTGAAAAATCGTAGTTTCTCTTACAGAAGCCAATACACCTGTCATTAAAAAAAAAGAAAAAATGTCCCGAATTCTCTTTTAAATTGTATTACAAAAAAGACGGTTCAATTAAATTTAAAAAATGATTAAATGCAAAAAAAACACCACCTTTCATCACCAATAATCCACGGTCAAAGGTTGAAACCTTTCTTAAATTTTTCGTTTGTCAAGTCTCGTTTCCGTTTATAGTTTTTTTCACGAAAATGAGGCCAGAGGGAACAAAAATTAAGGGAGCTTTGACTGTTGAAATTATAGATGATAAAAGAAAGTTATACTGAAAGTATAGTCAAGTGGTTTTTTGTTGTTGTATTTAATCACATTTTCAATAAAGAATTTGAATTTAACAGTGTTTTTTGTAACAAAACCTTTTTAAATTTAATTCTGGAAATATCTATTGTGCAAACAAAGCTTATGTTGGACCATTTTTTGCATTTCTATATATACTTTTGCTCTTTGGTATGATGCAAACATGGTAAAATCGAAGGGATTTGATTTCGTAAAAGTTATCTCAAGATAAATATTTGTCCATGGTCAAAGCCCTCACAAAGTCCAAATCCTTACACTTAACGCAGTAAGGCAAAAATTGGCTCCCAAGACTAATCTTTGGTCACATAATTCAATTTGATAATAAAGAAAAGCCTCGCATAAATAGAGAAATTTTGACTTTTCATGTTCCCTTATCCCCGGTGACCATCCGTGTTTCCAAGCTCCCTCCTACTTTTCCTCTGGTTCCTTTTCTCGATGTATAGTGTAAAGTTACCTGGTCTTTTTCATAATTAGAAACAATTTTCAGTTGGCGTTAAAGGTCTTTCATAACGATCCCAATAGATTTGGTGGTTGCAGAACGTGGATCTTCTTCTCAAAAGTTTGATCAGGAAACAAATAACTTTTCATTATTAAATCAAGCTTGTCAGATGCAGTCAAAGTATAGTCTAAAGTTACCTGGTCTTTTTAATTAGAAACAATTTTCAGTTGGCGTTAAAGGTCTTTCATAACGACCCCAATAGATTTGGTGGTTGCAGAACGTGTATCTTCTTCTCAAAAGTTTGATCAGGAAACAAATAACTTTTCATTATTAAATCGAGCTTGTCCAATGCAGTCAAAGTATAGTCTAAAGTTACCTGGTCTTTTTCATAATTAGAAACAATTTTCAGTTGGCGGTAAAGGTCTTTCATAACGATCCCAATAGCCTAGAAGATAAGATGATAACTTTAAGATGCACATCTTAATCACCGTAAACCCTCGAATAGGCTCCTGTGGGGGAAGCACTTGGAATTGATTTGAAATTTGATTTCACCATAATGCATTCTTTAATTTGTAAAAATAGTATGATGTAAGAGAAAAAAACAAATCAGCAGCTTCTTAGATATTATATAATAAGCTAACTTATATAAAGTAGAATTCAATGCTACATTTTGTAAATGTGTTTACGATGTCAGTCTTTTTAAATGTAGTTCAAAATATTTATGTTGGTTTTTCTCAATTATGTAAATAAGCCTATTCGCAATTAGGGCTTATTCGAGAATTTACGGTACTGTAGAAATGAAAAATTTCTATCTGGTAGACTAGACAGGGAAATCGTACCATATCGAGATTAGTGATTTTCACTGAAATTAGTGACACACTCGTGATCTGATCTTCTGTTTCAACATGTTCTACTTGTGACGTCGCACGCAATTTGAAAAATTCGCATTGACTGTCCAATTTTAATGACCGATTACAAAACAAAATGATTACCATTTGTTGAAAATTTATATATCAAATTTCTCAGTGAAGTTCGATGTATTTATTTTGCAAAAAAAAAGGTTGGAAAATTTCATTGCATAAACACTTTAAAAAATAATTTTTTCACCAATCCTCATGGAACAGATTTTTTTAATAGTTGACAGTTATTTCCGAGAAATTGCAAATGGCACTCCTGCCAGGAACTTTCTCTGTAAACCAGGAACTGTCACCGCTTTCAGACCTTGACCACGATTTCCAGGCAAAGACTTTCAAATAAATCCACCAAAAGTTCCATTTGTCTCCTAATTTTTATTTTACAATAAATTTAAATTTAATTAACAACTGCACATGCATGATTCAAAACAACGAGAAGCTAACTTTGAGTTATACTGAAACTGAAACTCTCTAACCGCATTTTGTTGTTTTGGTACTAAATATGTCTCCGGAAGATTTAGAATCCTAGCTAGAGAGAAAATGAACGAATTAAGTTTTGGAAAATAGACCTATGAAATTAGGAACATGGGGCAAACAGGAATCAAGTAACATAAAATATAGTTCCAAGGTCACTGATAAATAATGTTCAAATATACTCTTGAATCAAAGACAGAATCAAAGAACATATTTCAAAGCATTGAAAGAACAATTTACCTGCATAGTGTCTTTTCCAAGGCCATCAAGTAGCAAAATAATCACAAGCAACGCAGCTCTTCTAACAGTTTCTGTCACTTCAGTTTGCAATACATTTACAACGCAACTCATCAGCTAGAAGAGAAACTCGGATGTTTATAAGCCTGATCTGGGTTTACAGTTTTCTAATTATTGGTGCTTAATTTTGCAATTAGCACTTGTGCATTTTGTAATCTTTTGCGACCTGTAATACACGATTACGACGAAGATCACCCAGCATGCTGGAAGCTGATCAGGAAAAGGGGACGGAACCTTAAAAATTAAAAAAAAACAATGGAAAATTAAAAGAATTGCCCCTTGCCCCCCCCCTTTTTCTGGCATCGCTGAAGATCGCCGAAAGGGTATTTTTACTTTTACAGGGAAATTTTTATTTTAATTTTCCATAATTAAATCAAATTTTGACAAACTCAACTGCTGGCTCAATTATATAACGAAGTGTACCACGGTAAAAATATCTAGCTGCAATTTTTGTCATAACTATTAACCCTTACACCCGAGAAGGGCCATATGACACGGTGCCAAATAACACAACACGTCATATTTCCAGGAGATAAATACAGACTTTTAAGGAGGTAAATACATAACTTTACATAAATTCCAAATATTCCAACGTGAGTTTATTTCTTGAATGAAGTTGGTTTGTAAGTGCTACCCACTTGCAAAAATAAATTTAGATACGATTTTCCTGTTAATTGGAAATAAATCCGGGCGTTCATTTGTTCAAGCGTGCATTTATCTTTATAGATGATGGTTTGTATTGTACAAATATCCACAGTTCAATATCCCTGATTAAAATTTGTTTCAGAGTAAAAAAAGAAATTCGGTAGGCTTATAAATTATAGCATATAAATTAAAAAATTAGCAAATGAAAATAAGAATGACTTTTAACTTTTAATAGGGAAATTCATTGAATAATATATTGATTATTAAAATGCCACTTGTGACCTTCCGAAAGTTTGGGAATTCGAGCAAAGTGCTCAACATGTTTTTGAGTCATCAAACTAATTTCAGTAATGGCAGTTTATGAACATTGCCCTTTCCGGAATATATTGACTTTGTTCTGCAATAATATGCTTTTAATGAGAATTAATATAAGACGAGAAGTTTATGCTTGATTTTTGCACATTGTGCAATAGTGATCCTCTATCGTAATTTCATCCAGTATAACTCAGTGACTGTTACCTATATTTTGGCGCACAATGAATTGAAACCTCTTACATGTAATTCAAGCAAAAAAGGATTATCAAAACAAAAGCTCCTCCACAGCAGCTTTGCAAATTTCGGGACACTTTTTGGGCCACCCGGTGCTGTATATATTTCTTCTATGAAAAGAATCCCCAGAAACAAGTTGATAGACTCAATGATTGCTTGATAAACAATAAACTAACCTCATGGATTACCGGTCCAACTGCGAATCTCAACAGCTTGCAAACGTCGCCTAAATTAGAAAGGCTACTCGTCCTTACGTTATCGTCGCGATCCTTCGCACCCGTCAAGAGTGTTGCCAAGACAATCTGAGAATATCTTGGCACAAGTGGTCCGCATTTTCGCAAAGATTGTACAAGTGCTTCACCGATTTTCATTCGCATTTCAGATGAATGTATTCTCCTTCTAGAAACTTTTGCATCACCTAAATAGCAAATGTGAATTTTTACATCACCTGTTACTCGGGGAATTTCCATTTGGCCTACTGATAAAAATCGTGAAATAACATAAATTTTTCATTCATTTCAATTCAACCCCCTGTTTGGTATTGCTATTTGGTATTGGTTTGGTATTTCAGCCCCCTTTTTCTCGGCATCACATCACCAACACCTGTCTTTAATAGCTCGCTTTTGATCTCTTTCGCGTTACTATAAAAGGCGGCCATTGCATTGCATCGCAGAAGTGTGCGAGACAGCAAAATAATTACGTCATGTATTGTACTATTGTTCCATTTAACAAATCAGTGCTGACTTATTGTTATTTTTCAACGAATCAGCACACCTGGCTATCTTCAGTCTATTTTCAAGCCTTTGTTAAGGGTCCAATCACAAGACTCAAATTAGATAGTATGTATGCATTGTACACACCAACCCGTATCCATTCGGATATTGTTAATTGGCTGGATGTGTATGCTTACTCCAGTACCGCGTCGTATCAGTTCCTCAAACCCCTCAGTCACGTGAAAGCCACACCACGTCGCACTTGAAACCCCTCAGATCATACTGGAGAATGCAATTTTCATGTCGCATCCGAGCACAGGACCGACGGCTTGATGTCCCCTCCGAAGGACGAGGAAATGAGCGTTTATTCAATTGCCCAGAAGGTCCAGGTTTTTTACCTCACTCGACCAAGTTCAACTTCAGTGATCTAACGGTATAAATCACTTAGCCACTCGCTTCCTGGATCACTTACCAGCATTCAGTCGTTCTCATTTTAAAGATTAGCTTTTCTGTTCCAGAATGCAAATCAATTCCAAATACCACGAAATGCAAAATTAAAAAAATCATTAACAAGCCATTTGGCATGCCACAATACGATTTAAAATATCCTCATAGGGAATTGTAAAGAAATGTAAAAAAGAAAACAAAGAGAAGGAAATTGCCAAAAAAATTCCTTAATCCTTTAATCCTTAAGCTATGTCTTAGAACACATTTCTATGATAACAAATTAACCGGTTTAACTAAATTAATTTGGGGACTTGAAACCTTGATATAAGCAAGCATGGCCTAGTGGTTAAGGCGCCGGACTCATAACCGCAAGGTCGTGGGTTCGAATCCCATCAAGGTCA
>JAYJMH010017538.1:0-20766 GCA_036873815.1 Phacellophora camtschatica
AGATTTAAATTGTAAATATTATATTGTAATTTTTAAACTTCTGTAAATTTAGTGGCAAAATTATACTTACTTACTTAAGAAATTAGTAAAAAGCATCTATAATTTTTCCAAAATTAGAAGCAACAGGAATGTAACATGATGTTTTTAATCTTAATCGAGCATCGTAGATATATCATAAAACTTGGTTTCGATGATCCACAAAGTTGAACAAATGTATTAAACAATTAATTCATTCTACATTGAAGACAATGAGAACGTGGATGATGTTTTTGATCTTAATTGAACTTCATTCAACATCGATTTTGGTGATTCGATTGGTTGGTCAAAAGCAGTCAACATTTCTACAATCATTGGAAACAATTAAGATGTTGGATAATGTTCTCGATTTAATTGAAACTTAATCTAACATGATGAATGTCAATTTTTTTTGTTTAACGACTTATCCAACATAGCCAACAACAACAAATTATCAAACTCATCCAGCATTTGTATGAATTAAGATGTCTTAGATGTCGATCAAACTTTATCCGAAATCATCAAATTCGAATTTGACTATCTCAGATAATTTGCCAAACTCATCCACCATTTTTTCAACGTTTAAAGAAAGAATGTTTAACGATTTTTATGATTTTAGTCAAAAATCGTCAAATATCATCAAAATCGATTCCGATGATCTACAAAGATAGACAAATTACAGATGGACATACATTTGGTTCAACATTTTGTTGGATGCCTAAATTTTAATCTCAAACTTCATCTATGTATCAAATTCGATTTCACTAATGTAACGAGTTAGTCGAATATTGAAAACAATGGAAATACTAAATCTTGTTTTTGAGTTTAATCAAACCCCATCTAATATCATCAAACTCGATTTTGATAATCTAAAGAGTTGGTCAAATGCATCCACCATTCCAAAACTTGAAACAATTAGAGTGTTGGTGATGTCTTGATATTTTTAAAAAACAGATTCAATATCCTGAACTTCATATCATGAACTCTCAACATCACAGAATATCGCCAATCGCATCCAACATTTGGCCAAGCACTGGAAACAATAAGAATTCGAATGATGTTCTTGATTTTATTAAGGCTTTATAAAAATAACGATACACGATTTTTTTGATATTCGAAGTTGTTAAAACGCATCCAATGCATTATCCAAATTTTAATGAACCTTGGTCTAAATTATTAAAGTCAATTTTAATGACCCACAACAGGAGTGGATCCAGAGATTTGAATGAGGGGTGCTGGCGGGGTTATTCAGAAGAAAATAGTTTGTATTTCTTTCCATTTTTCACAACATTTCTGGAAATTTGACGGGTGCTCGAGCACCCTCCGCACCCGTCTGGATCCGCTCTTTGGCTAGCATTTTGGCTAGCATTGGAAATATTGAGTATGTTATATGTTTTAGATCATGATAAAAATCTTTATAAACCCTATTCTACACAAGATCTATTTTACCAAAATAATCGTTACAGAAACTGTACACAGTGATCGTGGAGCTTCACTTTTGATATTGTTGTTCTGTCTTGGGTTGCTGTGGAGTATCTGAAAAACAACTGTTCCATAAACTATAAAATAGAGCTCCAAGAATTGTTACTTTCTCCAGCTATGATACCACTCTTCGAAAGTCTTGGGTGGAAGAATATTGATGAGCTAATCAGCTCTGAGTCTAAAATTATAGCCTTCAAGCACCAAACGGATTTGACTACAAGGTACTTTATATGTAACCTATTTGCCAAAAATTATCGTTTATTGTGAAACACTCATACTGATCATAGGTTGCCTTTCAAAAGAACAGCAAATGGACAGAAACGTGTTTTGTTTAAAGGTGCTAAATTGTAGAATAGCCTATCAGTTGAGGCTAAGCAAGCATCTTCTCTAAATGGTTTTAAAAGTTCAACTACTTAGGGTATTTTTATTTAATTAGGATAAATATTTTAATTTCTTTTTTTTATTTCTAGTAGTTGTTATTCATTTTATATTTTACACAGGCTTAGCCTTTTAAAGTCGTAACAATTTTGTAATTAATTTTTAACGAGAAGCTTCTTGAAAAACGGCCTTCAGACTGAAGGAGGTGCTCCTTGAAATGCGATTTACGACTGGAATGAATAGATATATATTAACTTTTCCTGTTATTTCACTGACTTTCTCTAACAAGGCTTTGTTCTCAATTGTCACTGAATGCAATTTTTTATTGAGAACTTCAATTTCTATTACTTTACCCAAACAACCATGGCATGAATCCTTGTCCTCAATATTGGGTTCCTCGTCAGTAATGATATGTTTAATAATGATATTATCGATACATCAATAATGCTGTATCGATAAAATGATATTATTATGGGTCCACATAGACTGGAGAAAAAAACAAAGCGTTTTTAGTTATTTGTGGATTAACAATTAATCTGTCAGTGAATATGGTCGATTTTTGGACTTTTCGTGAAAAAATGTAAGCACGGATGAAAAGAGTCGCCCCGGCAAACGAAGCACGTCAGGTAGGTGCTCAGTTTGCCCATTTCTGTAAACTCGGATTAACTAAATCACTCATTCTCTGCATGACCCATGACCTTGCTTTTTTATTCAACTGTTTACTAATTTATGCTTGTTTGAATTTGAAACAAAATGTCCGACGAAGAAAAATTGATGCTTTTTCTTTGTGCCGTTTATTTGCTTGAACAAAGCAGGCAAGAAAGAATTAAAAGGTAACTTTATTTGTTGTCGCTTTTTTAAATATATGAAACATGCAAATTCAAAGGACAGCAGTGAAATATTTTGCAAGCACATATCAAATTAGGGACGTGGGTTTATCACAGGCAAGAAAATGAATTCGATGTTTATTACGAGGCAGATTTAAACACAAGCAAAGATTTAGATCCAAAAATTATCAAATCATCTGCTCTCCTACTGCCCTCCTGGCGGTGCACCTGGGCCAAAAATGTAATTAGGAAACGAAAACAATTAACATTTGCTGGAATTTTTCAGTCTGAGCCCAGTATGAGCACTTTTTTAACTCTAGTGTATATCCACCTTATGTTTTGATATTGAAAAGAACCCAGTAAATTGGCGCTTTAATTTTTTAATTCCACCGCATACTTTCCATTTCATAGCTCGTAAAACTTTTAAACCTTTTTTGACTAATCCAGTAGCAAACTGTAGAATATTATGATTCTTTTGTAACTTAGCCTGCAAATTTATTGCAAAACACAAAAAAAACATTTGTTCAGCTTTCCATAATTATTTTATATATTTATCTTTAAATAGTGTTACGATTTTAAAGCTTTGAAGTTAAGTGAGACTGTTATGAATTAAATTGTTTTAAACAAATTGCGAAAAATCGTTATCACGCCAATCTCATCATTTTCTTCACAATGACAAGTTATATGCATAGACAGTAGCTTCACCACCAATGCAATTAGTATCGCCATTTTGACATTCTTTGTCAATGTTACGACAATATTTTGCTTCCGTTGCGCCGTGTTTACGCCAGCTATCCTCGTCATCTCTGCCTGCCAAGCATTGCCCTGAAAGTCAACATATCAACATATCAACATATCAACATATCAACAGATCAGCATATCAGCATATCAACATATCAACATATCAAAATAATACCATGTGACCAAAATAACTCTGAGGATTTGATGGACAGCAGTGACTAAAATATAACTTAAATGGCTCCCAAATGTTTTTATAGTATTTCACTGATAGTTAACTTTGATGAATATCATATTTAGCATCTCAAAGTTTCCGTTGCATCAGTTTGTTTTATCTGACTAAAGAATTTAATTTACCAGGGGAATCATCAAGACCTCAGCAGGGTCAGCACAGCAATCGTCATTCCGCTTTTTACAATATTCAATATAGAAATGTACAAGATGAAAATTCAAAGAATAGGTGAATAAGTCCTTAGATATCCTTCTGACCTTTTTTGTTATATCAATAAAACATCTAACAGCTCTATAAATTTGTAACTTATTGTTACATTGAAATTTTTATTTTGGTCAGGAAGATTCAGCCTTCGTAAGTAGCAAACATTTTGATCAGATCCACTCCACAAAATTAACAAACAATAGACTTAAAACTAAATGCTATACTATTTTAGTTCCTGCAATTTCATTGGTGCAACGAAAAATAGTTGCATTAGGCCATAATGGTGTCTAATGCTAACCATTACCAATGTAGGTACCCATAGGTATTTCTTATTTGAAAATCACCCTGGAAAAGAGGTTGACATTGAATTTCATTATTCTTACCCAAAGAAGTAATGGCGATTGCATCCAGTTTTTGAGCATTTGCCATGGCAGCACATTTGCACGTTATTTGCAGCATGTAATCAGTGAAGTCGATGATTCCACCCTTAACAAAGGTATCGACAAACAATTCTTTGGTGAATATGTTTCTCAACTCTTTGTTGTCTTTAAAGCATCCATAGGCTTTGTACGGGATGTTGCATGTTGCATCAGACACTAAAATATAAATTTAATCATTATTTGGCAAGTACAAAAACTATTCATAGATTATCTTTTTCTTTTCCTTCTATACTTTCTATAGCTAATAGTAACCCTATTTCTTCCCATTTCTGAGTCTTTAGTCTGTTTTGTCCAACGTCTTTAGCAAGTGACAGATTTGAAAAGCATTTTGGTTCTTAATCCTTTGGAAACAATATTTTTCCTAAGAGTGTTCTTTAAATTTTAAATACAAATTTTTCTACTATCGTATTTGTATCTTTCCAAATGATAACCTTCCAACGTTTCTCAAATTTTCTATGTAACAGTTGAACTTAGAAAGTGTCCGCAAAGAAACTTATCCAGAAAAAGGTTTGCTGAAATATTACAAGAGTAGGAGAAACACAGTTAATTTCGATAATCAAGCAAGTATGTTAAACCAATCCAACAGCTGGTGGAACAATTTTGAAGAAATGGGATGTTGGATGATCTCTTTGGTTTTAATGACATTTTATCGAACATCATAAAACTCAATAATGATGACCAAAAAGGATGGTGGAACGCATTCAGCATTTGATCAAACATTGAAATCACTGAGAAGGTGGATGACGTTTTTGATCTTTATCAATCTTCATTCAACAGCATTACATTCAATTTTTGTGAACTAACAGGTTGCTCAAACAACATTGGTTCTAACATTGGAAACAATGAGAATAATGGGTAATATTTTGATCTCCATCAAACTTTATTCAACGTCATTAAATTCAACTTTGGTGCACTAACAGGATGGTCAAACTCATCAAACATTTGTTCTAACACTGGAAACAATGAGAATGATGCGTGATATTTTGAACTCCATCAAACTTTATTCAACACATTAAATTCAATCATGGTGCACTAACAGGTTGGTCACACACAATTCCAACATTGGAAACAATGAGAATGATGCGTGATTTATTTACCTTCATCAAACTTTGCTCAACATCATTAAATTCAATTATGGCGCATTAACAGGTTGGTAAAATTCATCCAACATTGGTTCCAACATTGGAAACAATGAGAATGATGGGTGATTTTTTTTACCTTCATCAAACTGTATGCAACAACACTAAATTAATTTGTGTGAACTACCAGCTTGGTAGAACTCATCCAACACTCATTCCATCATTGGAAACAATGAGAAAGACAGGTGATGTTTTTGATCTTTTTCACGCTTTTCCAACATTTTTTAATTCGAATTTGGTGATCCAACAAGTTGGTCAAACTCATCTGACATTCGTTCCAAAATTGGAAACAATGAAAATGTCAGGTTATGTTTTCGATCTTTATCACGCTTTATTCAACATCATTAAATTTGATTTTGGTGATCCAACAAGTTCGTCTAACTCATCCGACCTTCGTTCCAACATTGGGAACAATGAGAAAGACAGGTGATGTTTTCGATATTTATCATGCTTTATCCAGCATCATTAAATTTGATTTTAGTGATTAAACAGGTTGGTCAAACCCACCCAATACTCGTTCCAAAATTGAAAACAATGAGAATGACGGGTGATATTTTTGATCTTTATCAAGATTTATCCAAAGTCATCAAACTCGATTTGAATGGTCTAAGAAAATAGTAAACTTCAGAATACGTTTGAAATTATCAAATTCAATTTTAATAATCCAAGAAAATAGGAACAAACACTATCACTTTATCCACCATACAAAACATTGAGATTTTAATCAAACTTCATCCAAGGTCACAAAACTGGACTTTAATAATCTAACATGTCGAGCAAACAAACCCAAAATTTGTATAGGAAACGATGAGAATGTAGTGGGATGTTTTTAATCTTTGCCAAACCTTATTCAATATTTTCAAAGAGGGTATCAAAACGCATCAAACATTTAGCCAAGCCCTGGAACCAATGATAATACATGATTATATTTATCTACGAAATTGTAAAACGCTTCAAACAACTTTTTCAGATTTTAATGAAACTTAATCTAACATAATGAAAGTCAATTTTAATGACCCAATAAACTT
Source organism: Phacellophora camtschatica (assembly GCA_036873815.1). Lineage (NCBI taxonomy): Eukaryota > Metazoa > Cnidaria > Scyphozoa > Semaeostomeae > Ulmaridae > Phacellophora > Phacellophora camtschatica. Next base: position 6,484 of record JAYJMH010017538.1, read on the forward strand.
GGTAAAAATGCATCAAATATTTTGTCTAACATTGGTTACAGTGAATGTTTACAATTTATCCAAAATCATCGAATTTAATTTCGAGCACCTCGAGCATCAAAGCATCTATCAATTTTCAAAAATTGGAAATAACAAACAGTTTTTAATCTAAATCAAACCTCACCGACAAATCATCAAACTCGATTTCGATAACCCATGAAGTTGGAAAAATGCATGCAACATTTGGTCCAGAATTTGAATAAATGAGAATTTTGAATGAATTTCTTGATCTTTATCAAACCTCATTCAATAATCATGAGTGGTCTTACCGCCCGGTAATTTCACTAAGAGGTTTAACAATTTATGGCAACAAAAGGTTTAACAAATTTAAAGAGAAAGGAGATCTAGTTAGGTAGTTATTGTTTATGAGTACTTACCACCGTTGTCGGTTACTGGAGGCCTTGTCCTAACACCTGCATGAATAAATAATCTTCTTCAAATCATATTAAAAGGTATGTTAAAAATATTTAATAGCAGTTGAAGTTACTTTCATATTCTCTTGGAAATGTACTAGGTGTTCCAAAAAAGGTAAAGAATTTTTTGGGACACCCAGTATGTTATTTGGTCAAGTCACCAAACAAAAATGACATGCCAATTGTTTTGAAAGTACAACTTAAAATAAACGAAATAACCTAACGAAAAGCAATAGTAATGTTTGCTGGTTGACGATAACACAGTTTAGAAAGCCTATATTATTATTATGTGTTAACATTGAAAAGGATTGGATTATGATGTTTAATATACTTTTTTTATTGTTACGATTAATATTAAGATTATTAATCATAATTATAATTTGTCCCATTTTAGGAAAGAGATAATTTCTTGCCCATTTCAGAATTTTTAATGTTACTCAACTTCTTGATTTTGGTTTTTTCCGCTACCCCCTGTTCGACAGAAACAATCTGCCTTTCACTATAAATAAGTCTGCACGTAAAAAGTGTAAAATCTCTACAATCAATTAAAATTACATATGATTTTACCCTTTAAGTATGACAGTTAATTTAGTTTCTTAGAATGAAAATGGAATTTTTAAATTTAGGTTTTTGCGTGTCAGAAATGTTTGTTTATTGCCCAAATTATACAAACTAACCTGGGTTCTCCCCCGGTTAAACTAACCCACGTCGAACCCAGTTTAGTTCACACTACAAAATCATGCAAAATGCTCAAAATGCAGTGTTAACGCGAAACTGGGGCGAACCAGGATTAGTTATATACACGCAGATTTTTATTATCAGGGTTAGTTATATACACGCAGTTATATACATACAGATTTTGATTTTGAAGACGATGGTTTTGGCTTTTCAACTCTTTATGAAAAGGTGATATTTATCGCAGAGAAGGCGGTTAGAAAGACAGCAAAACTCTGTTCCAAAGTTGCCAATTATTTGGGGTTGAGATCAAGAAATTTAAATATTATTTTCAAAAACGTTCTTGATCCGAGGATCTTCTTTCTTCAAAAGATCCTCGAAAACGTTTTTTTACTTTGCTCTTGCTCATGATGGTTGCAAGATATTGTGTGAACTCTCTGTTGATAGTCTGAACGAGGAAGGAACTTAAAAAATGGCACACGCTTAGAAAATGTGCAGAATCAAAACTTACTCAAGTTCGACCCAGGTTTGCGTTCATACTACACTTAGTTTAACCTGGGACGAACCTGGGTTAGTTTGAGTAGTTAAACGGGAATACACTACTTCAACGAAACTCCGCCATTTTAGTTATATTTCAAAATTAGAAGGAAAAAATATTTTTTGACTTATGATTGGGAATGGAAATCTTACTGTAAATATTCATTATTTTATCTAAAGTATGAATGATTTAATCAGTATTGAAACATTGAAAAGTCATGACGGATTTGACTGTAAAATTGTCCTCTTGTGAAGAATCTCATTCTGAGCGTTTTTCAGGGCAAAACACTATATAAATTCTCATACTTTAAATTCTAGTGAAAACTGAGCAGCTAATGATAGGAATTTAAAAATTCATACATTGACAAAGTTTCATGTAAAAAATCTGAATTTGAATTTTGAATTTTGCATAAATTGCAAAATGGCGCATTTTAGTGAGAGTGGTGTATAGTACCATTAGTTTTATTAGGAGATACAAAGAACGTAAAAGCAACGTACAGAGGAAATCTTCCTTCTGTGTTTCTTCGTCAGTAGGACAAGTTTTCTTCACTGCATCACATGATTCCAATTTTACCTTGACAGTCACTTTGACAAATCGCAGTTTTCTTGTCGCTGGGCCACATGTCGCTGACCATGCACTCCACTGCAGTTCGCATTTGACAGCATCGCATTCGCCTGATAAATTGTTATTTAGATATCAGTAAGTGAATTTAATAGAAATAGGAATCCTATGTCCCATTTAATACAATGTTTATGCATTAATATATATTCGTAGAACACCTTCATACCATGCCAATGCAAAATAACCAGAAAGTTTGTGACTCACAACAGAGCATCCGCAAATTTAAGATGGTAAACACCTGATTCATTGCATGGTTATTTGTGTGAGATTGGAATATAATGCATCTAAAGTTAACCAGATAAGATGCCCAGTGATAATATGGAACTGTGCAAGCTAATCATTTTCCACTTTGATATGTTTTGTGCTGATAGCGTTCAATAGATAAAATGCGATATCACCTTGAAGGTAGATGAACATTAACTGTTGTGGGCATTTTCCAAAGTCTTCTTTTTGATTAGTTTTCAAATCAATGTGTTTCCAAACGGCTATGTTTCCGTGAATGTATTGGGAAAGCTCCATTTTGATATCGTATTAATGCAGTAAGCAAAAAAAGGAGCAAAATGAATCTGTTTTTAATATAAAACGGAGAAGTGTGAACGGTTTCAGATTTTTATATAAACGATTATCATGGCATGGATTTAATGCATATGGAAAAATTTAATGTGTGATATAACACGTACACAGCTCATCTTTTTTCTCTGTTTGTTGAGCTTCTCCAGTGCATGTTTTGGGTAGGCCATCACAATTTTCTTTTTCTATTGTTTTCTTTAATGTCTGCAACGATCTTTGTCTGATCATGTTCTTGCCACAAGATGGAATCCAATCAGACCATTTAGTATATTTGCATTCAACTGTGTCACATTTACCTAGGAAAGATTTCATTGTTAGAAATTAGATAATTTTTGACTCACGGCGTGCATGCTCAGGTGATGATATTGTAGGGTAGTAGACATTTTCTTGTGTAAATCAGCATAATTAAAATTTCGAGATTAAAAGATGATTGGCCGTTGTCTGTTGTGGGATAGGGGCTTGTACTCTACGCTCGGTGGTCTAGGGGTTTGAGCTCACTTTCGATGGCCTTGGTTACTTTCTCAGTAATAAATATTGCCATGAGACCCGTTGAAGGGTGGTGTTCATTATAACCTGAGAAAATTGCAACTTTGTGTAAATTATGTTCGGCCTGTTTTTGGCCTTATTTTAAAATGTACCAAAAAAGATTTACTATTGCTCACATAATTTTTTATTTTTCCTTTTAAAGAAAATTAGATCGCTTAACCACCTCTAAGGAGACCATAATGGACATAAAGTCACTTTAGGCCTTTTTAATGCTATCCCTGCTATTCAAATTAGAGATGTTTTTGTCTCCGGAATTTTAACTTTTAATAATGTAAACATATTTATCTCTTTTATCAATTTCAAACCTGTAGATATATAATGATTTTAAATGTTTCATCCTTTTTTATTTTTTATATGTAAGATGTATTTTTAAATTGTAATATTGGTTTGGTGGCAAATTCATGCATATATACGTACATACATACATACATACACTCCTATTGTGACTGTGTGGAATTTTCTCATCTCTGTTAAAACAAGAAATCAAATTGAAGTTGTACAGCAGTATTGTTCTTACATATTTTTGTTCTTTTTTCAACATCAGGTGTTGCTGAGCATGTCTGAGGCAAGCCATCGCATTTCTCTGCCTGTTTTGTTTTCTGTGTTGGTTGCAATTTCCTAGCTCTTTCTCCTTTTCCACAAGTTGTTGTCCAATCAGACCACATACCATATTTACATTCGACATATTGACAATCACCTAAAAAGTTTTGTATCGAATAATTGACAATAAAATATAAAGTTATAAATGTAAAGTTACATGAATAAGGAAAACAGAATAAAATGTGTCTGTATTATGATTAACATGACAATACCGTCGGAAGCTGTTCCTGATTGAGGGTTGGCTTATTGTCCTCAGAACAATAGAGAAAAAAGGTAGAACTAATTGTTTTAAATCGCAATGGTTCTTATAAATTTTAGGGTGGCTGGGGTGGTGGTTCGTAAAAATATATCATTTCATAAATATTGGTTCCAACGTGCTTCCTTATGCAACTAACACATACCAACGTGTCCGATCAATGTAGTTTTTATGCTTACACAATTTTGTTCGTGTTTCAACGTCAGGTTTTGTGGAACATGTCTGAGGCAAACCGTCGCATTTTTCTGCCTTCTTTGTTTTTTGTGTTGGTTGCAATTTTCTAGCTCTTTCTCCTTTTCCACAAGTTGTTGTCCAGTCAGACCAGGGACCGTATTTACATTCGACATATTTGCAATCACCTGGAACAAATTGGCATCTTTTTCACTCTTTGCCAACGTTGCCGTCAAAATTTATCAAAATATAATATAAAATTTTTGTGATTATCTCAGACCATGCTTACATATCAATAACGCATGAAATTAATACGATACGGCAATCAAACAAATACGAAATAGTGTAAACGGTCGAATATGGAATAGTTCATGCTGTTTTCGCGTTAAGGCTTACACTAATCAAAGGAGTACTCTTTAAGCCACCTTTGAGCATTCTCATTTGTTCGTACAGATAGCGTATTTGTTTCGTACCGGAATATTGTTGACAGAGATTGATTCTTAATCCCGATTTCACAATCTGACATGAAATTATGCGGTATTCATTTCGTACCGGCATAGTGTAAATGGGCTATTGCATCCTTTTTTGTTTCTGCCATATATATGTCATTCCTTTCTTGCTTTGGAACGTTGCAGTTAAATTCGCACTTTTGGGAATTAACAACATATTTCCTACTTGAGCAATACGTTTCAAACTGTATCAGTAACGTCAATAATGCTTATCGGCGCTGTTTGATACCATACTTACACATTTTTGTTCTCTTTTCAACATTAGGTGTTGCTGAGCATGTCTGAGGCAAGCCATCGCAGTTCTCTGCTTGCTTTGTTTTTTGAGTTGGTTGCAATTTCCTTGCTCTTGCCCCTTTTCCACAACTTGTTGTCCAGTCAGACCAGGGGCCGTATTGACAATCGACATAATTGCAATTGCCTGAAATAAATTGGCAGTCTTTTTGTACAATTTAATGATTGTGTGGCCTTTTTTAGCGTGTATATGAACGTACACTATGCTATTTGTTAAAATCAAAATTAATCTTATCAGTCTCTGTTTAGACTGTGTGCAAGAAAACTTTCAACTAAATTTGTAAAATATCTTTGGTGAAATTGGATTCCATGTTCAGTTTCCATATATAAAATTATTCAGATTCTATTGCTCAGTATTTATTACTAAAATTGTCAGCATTAAATTATTTTAAGTCTAACATAATCAGTCTCTATATATCTATTTTCTTCTTTTCTCGTCTTTTTGTGCTTCACTTTCTTAGAAGTAAATTTACTGAAGATTATTCTGACTATTTAACTGCACTTTACACCATTTAATAGTCTCTTGTCAACATTATTCCTTTCTTTATTGTACTAAAAGTATTTATATAAGTTAGTTATCATGTCATAAAAATATTTCTTAATATCTTCATGATTGCACAACTTTTTGAGTACGAAAATAATGTTCTTCACTCATATTTTGCTGCGTGTTTTGTTTTGCTGGCTGTTGCTTTTCCTCTTCTCCTAATCAGTTGAAAAGTATGCAACATTCGAGATTAATGTTCTTTATAGGATATCAATTCAGTCACAATTTTCCTTCTGTAAGGAATATATGATGTTCAACGGTCTTGAAATTGTAATGTTACCAATACTTGATTATTCTTAATTTCTACTGTCCTTGATGTTTTCTGTAGAGCAATTCTTAATCTTTCTGAGATGTATTTATCAATTTTCTCAGGTCCTAAGCTTTCAGATATAACCTTAGTAAAGCATGGAATTCCTTTCTGATTGGCATTGTAAGCCGTTAATAACGCTAAACTTACACATTTTAGTTCTTCTTTCAACATCAGGTGTTGCTGAACATGTTTGAGGCAGACCATCGCAATTCTCTGCTTGTTTCGTCTTTCTGGTAGGCTGCAATTTTCTAGCTCTCTCTCCTTTTCCACAGGTTGTTGTCCAGACAGACCATGGACCATATTGACAATCAACATAGCTGCAGTCACCTGAAGAGAAAATGAATCTTAAAGTACATTTGGTAAGGTATTTCGACTAATAGAACTAATAATCAGTTTGATGTATCGAAATATACCAGTTATAAGTAAAAAAAGGCTTAAACGTTGAAAAAAATAGAACAAAAAGTATGCGGGAGATTTGAAAATTGAGGCCCAAGTTTATCAGCAACATGCAAGCATAGGTGAAAATTTTATTTAATAAAATCAGTTAGCGTTTTACCTTGCAGTAAGAACTTATAAAGTTTAGGTAACTGTAAAGTCAACCATTGAAAAGACTTTTCATTAATAAAATACGCTTGCATTCGAATTCAAAGGCACTCACAAATAACTTTCTCAAAGGAGTAAAAATGTATTATTTTTGATTATATCTATTGAGAGAGCTTTCTGTCAATTTCTGTCACTTACATAAATATTTTGTATTCAAAGCAAAGCATGGACTGGAATCAATCGTAAACATCTTAATAATTTATCATGGCTCAAAGAATGAATTACTTCGTTCTAAATTTTTCATTTCAGCAACCAAACGAAAGCCGTCTCCACTTAAAGACATATTCTCATCTAATTTAGCATCTTAACTATCAACTTAGTCGTCGATTTTTAAAATCCATTTCATAATTTTATTTCATAAATCGCCAAACATAAACTGTTAGTTAAATCTTACTTTGGCGCCGGGTTCATGATCGCAAGGTCGTGGGTTCGAATCCCACCAAGGGCATACTTGCTACTCAAGTGAGGAGAGCTGCTAACTCTATGTAATTCCAGGCAAAGGCAAAAGGAATCATGAGGTGTGATCACATCGAGAGGAAGGACCGGGGTTGCCCTGATGGGCCCCCCTGCGCCAAGTGCAGAAATGCATACCTTACAAGAATAGCAAGAGTATGTGCCTGAAGCTGAAAGGTTATGTATAACCCGTGTCCCCTGCTGGAAACAAGTCATCTAGAGACTTTCTGCGGGCTAGGCACATTAAATACGATAACTCACTCCACTCACTTACTCACTTTAACCAAAATCAATATTGTTACCTATATGATATTAAAATGTATTTAGCCAGTATCTTTGCCATCATTTGTATAAATGTTACACGCATTTTATTTTTTTTAAATTTGGTTTGGAATCTAATACTTAGTTTTAAAGATTTTGGCCGATATAGCTCTAAAGGTTCCTTAGAAGCTTCTTAAAGAAAGACTTTAGGAATCTGTTTTTCATTGTAAACCAGAGTGAACAGGTATTAAAATGGTGTAAACCAGAATGAACAGGCAATGTATGTGTAAGAGAGGATCGATAGAACTCTAAGATCAGGTTTCAATCCATTTCTGCAGTTATGCTGCAGTTCTTAATTATAAATAATTTTAGTTTCTTTTGTCGTTTATCAAATCAAAATTGAGTGCATCATCTTCTTGCACATATTTTAATAGTTATTGATGCAAGATATAAAACAATTTTGTCTTCTGAATTTCTTTGGTTTTCCTGTGCTACACTCGGCTTTAAAAAAATATTTGAAAGGTGGAATATATGAAATAATGGAATCATGGTCTTTTCAATCTTTTAGTGGTATCCCTGCCACTCCAGTTTAGGGGTCTGTGTTTTTAAATTTGTTTTTATGTATTCATTTCATATTCATTTTTTATTTTACGAATTGTGTAAAATTTTATCCTTTTATTTTTAATTGTAAATTATTAATTATGTGGAAAATAAAATTTACTTACTTACTTAAAGATTTGACTGTGAATCTGGACGTGAAATGGTCAAGTTCCTTTTCCAACAGCAAATATTGCTCAACATGCTTGGTAAAAATCTTTCAATACGATTCAATATACTACACTTACACAATTTTGTTCTTGTTTCCACATCTGGTTTCGTTGGACAAACTTGGGTCAGACCTTGACAGTTTGCTTTCTGTATTGTTTTTTTGATTGTCTGCATCTGACGAGACCGTTGGCCGTTTCCGCACGATGTTGACCAGCCCGACCAAGCTCCATATTTGCATTCGACATAATGACATGTACCTGAGTCATAAACATATCATTTTAAAGTAGATGTAACGAGAAGGAGGGGACTCGGGTCCTCAACTCCCCCAATATTTTGCAAACATTGGTTTTAGACTTTTTGAAATTTGTCATAGCCCCAAAATCCAAAATATGCTCGGCGGTCCCCTGCAAAAAATTGTATGATACCATAGAGGTAAATACATTATTCCTTCGGTCTTGGTTTTAATTATTCCTGAACACAGCAATGCAATTTCCCTTTTTAAAACCCATGTTTTTAGTTGATTGATTGCAGTCAGAATAATGAAATATATTTCTGCTACTAGAAATCAACGAACCGGACCATTTCATAATTCTCACAAATAACTTGGAGTAACCTTTAATAGCAAAGTTACAGAAACGTCCATGTTTGGTATATTTTGACCATCTAAGAGATTCTTGTTCCAAACTTGACAAAAACTTGAAATCCACAGGTACAGTACAGCCCATTAATTTCGACCATCTCCTTACCAAATGCTTACCTTTCATTTACCTCTTCATTTGGCTGCAATTTACAGTAGTCTATTATTGTGTATTGTAGTGACCAAAATAACATAGCAAAACACATGTACCTATTGCATTTATTCCAAGTTAATCAATTGTAACGCACTTCAGGGAATTCTAGGCCAGATTTTGAGTATGGGTGTTTTTTGCCAACATCTTTAAAGGGTGCTGTCTTCAAGACCAGTTTTTGCACAAAAAGATAACCTTGCTCGGATCTTTTCTTGTGAAAATCTTTTTCTTGTTATAGATTAATTTTTGCAAAGGAATCAGTGTGTGTATTCCTTGAAGCCTGACAAAATCATTTTAGATAATTGAGATTCTAAATTTTTTTTTGAAATTGTCTGCATAAAAGCATAAAAATTTAATACCGACCAAAAAGTATTGCAGTAAAGCCCAAAAGAAATAACTTTGCCTTGCCAAGAGTAAAAATGAAGAAGCTGGACATCATTCGCTTATCTATAGGTTTGAAAGTTAGCTCTGTAATATAACAAAAAAGACTTACAATCTTTATTTCTTTTTTCGACTTGAGGTTGTGTGGGACAAGTTGTCGGTAGGCCGTTGCAATTTTCTCTCTGCGTTGTTTTGCGTGTTGCCTGCATTTTTCTGGCTCTTTCTCCCGTGCCACAAGTCGTTGTCCACTGAGACCAAGGCCCGTAGTTGCATTCCACATAATTACATGTACCTATATGAAATTATACAATGAAATCAGAATGTCTTTATTACATAATTCTAAATACTGAAAGTTTGCTGGCTATTTTCAAAGTACAGACAAATCAACTGGTAAACAAAATGCGAAATTCTCCAATGCTTTCAAAGGCTGCACAATTCCCTTTCTATTCCATGCTGATATTTATAACATACTAAGCAGAAAGAGATATGCATGCACTACCATTTCAGAATTGTAAGATATAATAAAAAGTGTTTTATGTTTGGGCACTACAGTACAAACGTACGTTTATTTCACTTTCAAGGTTTTCAACGGAATACTATTGTACAAACAATTACTAAAATTGCAATGCTAACCAGCTTAAAATCTATATTTCGCAAACATTATTTATGTTTTTTCCAACTGATATGTTAAGGCTATATTGCTCGTTCAAGGAGTAGAAAGGGTAACACATTTTCTCAGATTAAATTTGTCACAATTTTGTAAAACATATTCTTATGGTGAAAAATGTTTTTCTTCTCGAGGGGTAACAATTTGGAATAGCCTATCAGCAGATACAGATATGCTACCTCGTTAAATACATTTTAAAATTATTTTGGGCTCATTTAGCTATAAATATATTATTCTTTCGGTCTTGGTTTTAATTAGTCCTAAACACAGCAATGCAATTTACCTCTTGAAGAACAGAGGAGAATTTTGTGAAACAGGAAATTGTAGCTTCAAACATTATGATGCGATTTGTCACCATAAAGAATGGATTTGAAAACCGTCAACGCAGCCAAGCAAATCATAATAAACGAAATCATCAACATTAATCGTGTTTTAAAACCCATATTTTTAGTTGATTGATTGCAGTCAGAATATGAACTATATTTCTGCTATTAGAAGTCAACGAACCGGACCATTTCATAATTCTCACAAATAACTTGGAGTAACCTTTAAAAGCAAAGTTACAGAAACGTCCTTGTTTGGTATATTTTGACCATCTAAGAGGTTCTAGTCCCAAACTTGACAAAAACTTGAAATCCACAGGTACAGTACAGCCCATTAATTTCGACCATCTCTTTACCAAATGCTTACCTTTCATTTACCCCTTCATTTGGCTGAATTTACAGCAGTTTGTTGTTGTATATTGTAGTGACCAAAATAACATAGCGAAACACATGTACCTATTGCATTTATTCCAAGTTAATCAATTGTAACGCACTTCAGGGAATTCTTGGCCAGATTTTGAGTATGGGTGTTTTTGCCAACATCTTTAAATGGTGCTGTCTTTAAGACCAATTTTTGCACAAAAAGATAACCTTGCCTGGATCTTTTCTTGTGAAAATTTTATTCCTGTTGTAGATTAATTTTTGCAAAGGAATCAGTGTATTCCTTGAAGCCTGACAAAATCATTTTAGATAATTGAGATTCTAAATCTTTTTTGAAATTGTCTGCATAAAAGCATTAAAAATTAATACAGACTAAAAAGTATTGCAGTAAAGCCCAAAAGAAATAAGTTTGTCTTGCCAAGAGTAAAAATGAAGAAGCGGGACACCATTCGCTAATCTATAGGTTTAAAAGTTAGCTCTGTAATATAACAGAAAAGACTTACAGTCTTTAGTTCTTTTTTCGACTTGAGGTTGTGTGGGACAAGTTGTCGGTAGGCCGTTGCAATTTTCTCTCTGCGTTGTTTTGCGTGTTGCCTGCATTTTTCTGGCTCTTTCTCCCGTGCCACAAGTCGTTGTCCACTGAGACCAAGGCCCGTAGTTGCATTCCACATAATTACATGTACCTATATGAAATTATACAATGAAATCAGAATGTCTTTATTACATAATTCTAAATACTGAAAGTTTGCTGGCTATTTTCAAAGTACAGACAAATCAACTGGTAAACAAAATGCAAAATTTTCCAATGCTTTCAAAGGCTGCACGATTCTATTTCTATTCCATTCTGATATTTACAACATACCAAGCAGAAAGAGACATGCATGCACTACCATTTCAGAATTTTTTAAGATATAATAAAAAGTGTTTAATGTTTGGGCACTACAGTAAAAACGTACGTTCATTTCACTTTCAAGGTTTTCAATGGAATACTATTGTACAAACAATTACTAAAATTCCAATGCTAACCAGCTTAAAATCCACATTTCGCAAACATTATTTATGTTTTTTCCAACTGATATGTTAAGGCTATATTGCTCGTTCAAGGAGTAGAAAAGGTAACACATTTTCTCAGAATATAATTGTCACGATTTTGTAAAACATTTTCTTACGATGAAAAACGTTTTTCTTCTCGAGGGGTAACAATTTGGAATAGCCTATCAGCAGATAGAAACATGCTACCTCCTTAAATACATTTTAAAAGTATTTTGGGCTCATTTAGCTATTTTGATTATAAACGTTTTATTTTGTAAGCATATTTGTAACAATGCATCGGTATTTTTAACTTCTAATGATAGAGAAATTCGTAACATGACGATGCGATTTGTTATTTGAAAGAATGGATTTCATTATCTGATCTGATACATAATGATTGATTACGATTATTGTTATTTGCTTGGCTGCATCCAAGGTGTTGAATTCTATTCTTTACAGTGACATAAAGACAACTTGTCATGTTTGAAACTGCGATCCTTGTTTTATGATTCCTCTCTGAATTAGTTCTTCAGCGCTGTCGAGTTTGTACTAACAATAATCAGTTGCATTTACCTGTGCATTTGCATGTTTATACTCGCCAAAACTTTCAAATTTCATGATGGGCTTCAGGAAACGTAAACCTCAATTTTATCTCTTTGTCAATTTTTCTTGCTCTACATGTCATACATTCCGTGTTTGAATTTGTGCAGTCTTATGTGATCATATAATTCAAAACACGGAATTAAGGACTGGTATGTAGTGCAAGAAAAGTGACAAAGTAATAAAATTGATGTTTACTTTTCTTGATTTTATAATAGCAACTATACTCACATTTTGTAACCCTATTTTGTGTTTGTGGTTTTTCGTAACATCGCTGTGGTAATCCTCTACATGTTCTTCGTTGGGTTGTTGCTTTCTCGGGCTTTATCATTCGTCTTCTGCTTGTTCTGCCACAAGATGCAGACCAGGGACCCCACGGTGCCCAGAAGCATTTCACGTAGGGGCAAGTCTCTAAATGAAAACGTTTTGAATATTCAGAAAAAATTACTTTTGCCGTAAAAATAATGTTAATTACATCAGATAGGAATCGAAATGGCTTCCGTAAAATAAATGAATATAAATATGACAAGAAGGAATTTTTATTCTAAAATTTGCGGCACTTGTGTGTGGAAGGGATAAATGAAAAGGAATACTTTTTGTAAAGTTGTTTTACACAGATAGAATAAGCTAAAAAAAATTTTTATATATTCCAAAAAGATACAATACTTAACTATTTTCATGTCAGAGCTATATTCGTTAGGTGAGATGTTTAATTCTTATCTTAGTTAAAGGTTATCAATCGTCAAAAACGTATCGGATATTTGCTTGAAATCTTGTGAATAATATTTTTTCACAGATCATTAATTAGATTTCAATTCTTTTTGTGTTTACTTGTACCGGGGCCGTAGGAAGCAGCTGCTGATTGGAGGAATGGGTTGCTCTCAAAACGATAGCGAACAATTAAATTAATTTAGGCTTCTGAGGTAGCACCATTGTTTTCAAAATCATAACCCCCACGTAATTTAACTTTAAAAAAATAACCACAACCGTACTACAAACGTGTATTGGGAAAGTCTAAGTGAGGTTAATTTGTTGTTGGAGAAACAATTGTAATTATTGCGGAGGAGAACACAATGCCAGCCTCGTTAATCAACTTTCCAACCTCATGAATTTATTTACCAGCATGCATTTGTATGACCTAGACAAGCCAAGCTATTGACTGGGCAGCAAGGGTGCAGTAATAATGACTAAAGGAATCCTCTTTTTAAATGTTGTACTGTAATTTGAAATATAATGTTGAAGACAGACATTTATATACATATGAGCTTAGACGGTACAAATAGACATGATAAAAGACAATTTAGTATATCTATATTGTAAATTTCATTGTAACGTTGGCACCTTGTAGATGAAATGTCACATTTGCGCTGCAAATACTTCAAGAAATGGCGTTGCCAATTCCATTCAACAATTTAGTTTCAATTATTCCAAATTATTTTGGCCAAGCAAAATTTAAAAAATATTTCTCAGGTTGGGCTGCATAACCTGAATGAAAACGAAAGTTTTTCCCAGACTGGGCTACATAGCCTGTTGCAGAAACAACGGGTCACCTTTTATGAATGGTACCATAACCTCAGTACTATACCAGACTCGGCTGCATAGTATGAATCAAAAATATGGAGCCATCTTTCATGTATTGTATCTGGGTTGGGCTACATAACCTAGAGCACTATATTGGACTGGGCCGCATAGTATGAATCAAAAATGTTGAGCCACCTTGCATGTATGGTGTCTGGGTTGGGCTCAGTGGTTGGTCTGGGCTGCATAGGAAGAATCAAAATGTGGAGCTACTTTTTATGTATGGTATCTGTGACATAACCTAGAGCACTATACCGGACTGGGCCGCATAGTATGAATCAAAAATAGGGAGCCATCTTTCATGTATTGTATCTGGGTTGGGCTACATAACCTAGAGCACTATATTGGACTGGGCCGCATAGTAT
>JAYJMH010017549.1:0-45898 GCA_036873815.1 Phacellophora camtschatica
CAATTTTGCTGCTTATAGCATCTTTTTATTAGCATTTCTATACTATGTCTTAATATTTTACCCAAAAATATCAGATTATAAGTTATAAATTATATTTTTTGGTGAAATGTTTTTCAGAAATCCCAGAACCAAAATTATAGGACACCCCCCCCTAAAATTATAGGACACCCATACCCTAAATCAGGTGGTACTGCCTCTCTGGGATTAAAAACCAAAATAATTAAATTTTATTGCAAGCGTTTTCAACATCAGACACTATATTTCATACTTTTCTAGAATTGAAAAGTTCAGCAACGTTCACCGAAATTTACTTGTCTTGGCAAGAATGACGACTGACAGCGAATACAGAGTTTTGAGAGAGGTCCAACGAAGGTAAGTTCATGTAAGCTTTTTATAGAGTTTCTGTACACCAACAGGCCCAACAAGCAACTGGAAAAAACTAATAAAAAAATGGTCCAAAAATAATTGTCGTGTGACCAGAGACGCGGGAACCGGAGGGCACAAGGGGCATGTGCTCCATCATACCTCACATTTTGAAAACTTGGGAGAAAAATGCCCTTGAAATGATAAAATGTGCTCTTTTTCAATGTTTGGAAGGCCATTTTCAACCTTTTCTACAAAGGCAGTGCCTCTGGCTCTTCGTTTATCTCTAAGACGTCAGAACTCTTACCCAAGCGGAAGACATGTGCCCCCTCACACCTCACATTTTAAAAAAGTAGGGGGGAAGTGCTCTTAAAATTATAAAATATGCTCTTTTTCAATGTTTGGAAGGCCATTTTCAACATTTCCGAGAATTTACTTGTTCGCCGATTTTCTTTCCTGTTATGAAAACAGGCAGAACTTCTTTCCTGATCTTATCACTGAGATCATGCAATTGCTTTTTCACAGCCTGAGCAGATGTTTGATCCTTAAAAGGGAGAATCATTCTTATGGGAATTTCCTTCTCCTTTTTCTCGTCTAGCTCTTGATCAGCATGTTTGGTTACCTTTTTATCAGTTCGAATCGTTGATTGTATTAGGGAACCAGGATAATTTAAATGCGAAAATACACTGACTAATCTATTTGCCTAATACAAAATTTTGCAGGGGGTAGCATGAACAAACCAACTAAATTCAAAAACTCAAACTCGTATAGAAACCTCTGAAACGAGATAAAATATATGTTAAAACTTTTTCACAATATTTTCATAGTTTCCCTCTTGAAATTATAATTTTTTATTGTTCATCAGAGGTCCATGTTGTGGCCCTTCTCGGACTGAAAGGGTTAAAGAATCGTATAAAAGAAATATAAAAATTATAGAATTTGTATTTTCTTCGTGTTTATTTCTAGGGTACGTGCAAAAAGACTCAAAAGAATGTTTTTGACCATTTTCTTAATTTACTAAATGATTTCACAGCAAGCAAATTTGGTAAGTTTGAATTTTAGCTGAACTTTTATTATTCAGTTTTATTTTTATTATTTTTATTTTTATTCAAATATTAGCCTTGGTACGTTTGCCAGTTTATAAAACTAAAAAGAACCATCCTCTCGTTGCATTTCCACGTTTGTAAGCAGGGCTAGCTTCTCCAAAGCTATTTTGTTCTTCCTTTCCAACAAAATCACTTCTGACACAAAATTGCATATCAAACTCACAATATCTTAAAATATTCAATTTCCTTACTATTTAACCAAGATATAAGCAGGCAAACATCCCACTTTTTTGTCACCCTGTAGTTGACTAAAATTTGTGTTCATAAATATAAATTAATGGAAACTAACAAATCTACATTTCAAAGCATAGTTTGAGCTGAAATTTCAGCCGGTTTAGGTATGTAGATTGTACTGAACATAGGCAAAGTTATAGATGGAGCAAATCGCGATGTTTTTATTTTTTTGCACCAGACTTACCACATTGCATTACGTTCTAATATGCCCATAGGTAAATGCGGCCCTCAATGTACGCAGAAATGTAGCGATTGGCTGTTCAACTACACTTTGGTTCAGTTGAATCAAATTCGAGAATCAAAAAGGGTCTATCTCTAAAGTTTGTACCCCACTCAGGTACCAGAGCTAATGCCAAGAAATTGAAGAAAATAAAATAAAATACTTTTTTAATTTTCTTTTCACTGTGGCTCTTGTACCTTGTGGCTCTTGTACCCAGCAGGGTATAAAAATGATAGATTTCAGTATTTTTTGCCTCATTGATCTGATCTTGAGTGGGTGGTCTTGAGTGGGTGGATTATTGACTGAAGGTTTAGGTATATTTCTTCTTTCTTCGAATTTATATATGTATATGTGTATGCGTAATAATAGAGGGAGTCAACACAGGTAAAGAATGAACACGGCGCCCTAAAATGAACACGGCGCCCTAAAATGAAACAACACCGTTATTGTTATACATTGACAGTATTACCTTCTTAATCTACTATTCTTACGGAAAGTTAAAGGACACAAAAGAACAAGACTGGAAAAGACAAATATAAAATGGCGATGTCGTGAAGTTTTTAAAAACTGTTTTAAATATTTTTTAAGAGCTTGACAATATTGCTGTTTGCGCATGCGTTCTTTTTACCCGCGAGCGCGCGATCTCCCCCCCGCAAACAAAAATTGCACAAAATGAAAATTTTACGATCATGCGCAGAAATAATCAACCCACGTGATTAGTGCCCAAGCCTCAAACACTTCAGCGCCGTGTTCATTCTTTACCTTTGCGGACTCCCTCTTGTATGTGTTTTGATTCTCGTTGCGTTGGAACTGAAAAGGCAATGTTAACGCTTATTTTCATGTGCAGGCTGAATTCAAATATCAGGAACAACTGACAATGAAGAAGAATGTATGGATTAATTAACAAATGACACTTCAAATATTTATATGCATGAGTATGCTTTAGACACTTTAGTTTTGTGAGAATTAGAAACGTTTTTTTTACAGTAATATTTCATATGTTTATTCTTCATTTATGATAGCCAGATTCATGCAGGAGAATATCGTCGGGACAATTCTCGTGTTCGCTTTGTTGCTATGGATTCCTGCCAGCTGTGTCGTTCATTATGTTGTAAGTATTCTATTAGTTCATGTACCGGATGTCCTAAAAAACGTTACAGCTTTGATAAAAAAAACGTTACAGCTTTGATCAAGGCTAGCGGTGCGAGTTTCACTCAAATTTATTTGAAATAATGTTTGAAATATTTCTTGGTAGTAAACTTAAAGATTGATACATAGTTTGTTAATATTTCTGCATCGAGATATTAATTCTGAAAGGTCATTTATGCCTCCAACCCCAAACAAAAGTTATGGATTTTGATCTAAACTGCGTCTTTGGCTCTCCTAATTCATAGCGTTTTCGAAATTAATTTAATGGGGCTTGGAAACACACTCAAAAAGAAATTCGTAAACTGAAAATAAACGCTAATTGTTGGATGCATCCACTATGAAGTGCTTTCCATTTTTTCAGCATTTTTACCAAAAGTCTACCTAAATGAGACAGCAATTTTAGTTTTCATGCAATTTAGTCATGGATAGCTGATTTTCAAGATTCTTTTTGGAATCATTATTCAGAAGTGTTCTTAAAAACAAAATTTACCGTCTGGAACACCGCGCCGTGATTTCGAAAATCCTACAACACGATCCTTTAAGAGCGTAGGCCAAAATTATAACCTCTGGTTTTGAGTGGGAAGCAAATTTGAACTTTAAATGTTACTATCTCAATTCTCAAAAGACCAATATCAATAAACATGATTTTTATTTGGAAGTTAACTATAGAGGATTACCTAAAATATATTTTTTGACTGATTTGAACGATATTCTCAGCACTAGCCTTGATCAAACCTGTTTCTATATTTTTGGGACACCCAGTATATATAAATTTATTCTTTCTAAATATATTTTTAACGTATGCTTTTAATATTCTCATAAAAATGTACAGGAACAAAACATAAATTACAAGACAATACCACAGGGACCATGGAAGTACATAGCAACCCTGTGACCATTACTCATTTACCAGCTAAGGATGATGGTTATTATCGGTATAAAAAAATGGAATTTTTTATTTCATTGAGCATATTGTTTTCAAATGTTTATTGTTGATAAAGGAATCAGATTTTACGTTTCTAATCGAATGGTTGTTTTTTTTTAGGACAAAAAGCGTGAAAAGAAACACCAAGAGCAGGTGCAATGGGAGGATATAAAAGTAAGAAACATTTTCACTTTCAAGTCAAATAAAAAGTGAGGAGATGATATGCCTCTTACCCCTCCCCAGGAATAACCTCCCTCCCCAGGAATAACCTCCCTCCCTCTCTCGTTCGTTAAGATCAATCTAAAGTTCTAGAATGTTTTAACAGTAGATTTATTTGAGATGGCAATTTCTCATTATGAAAATGTTGAAAGAATTTCTACCAGTTTACATTATCGTATTTATATGTTATCTTCCTGTTGTTTACCTTGCTTTCGTCATTTTAGTTATTGTTTTTACACAGGTCTCTGCTCATGAATGCATATATAAGAAACGTGCAACTTGAAAGCTAACTTGAGATCTTGACTACAAACGTTGGCAAAAAAGTCTCAAACTATTTTTATTCTCGAATTATTTTATCATCCCTCGAAAAAACATTATTTAAAAAATTGGCCCAACAAACATATGATTGCTTCCCTTGGGTTGTGTGGAGTCAAAGTTACAAATGTATGAAAATTTCACATTTTTATTAGGAATGTTGATTATTTTCTTTTTGATTTTTATCATTCAAGACATTAATTTTATCTCCTTCACTTCACGGAGGATCTCTTCATTACTGGAATTCATTGAAGATTAAGATAATCTTTGTGAAGGAGAAGGACATTGATCAATATACTCTGGAAAAAATATCTCGGAACTCTTTGGTTTTCTAATCATTTTAACTTTTAATGATTAGTCTTAAATAAATTAACAAACATAGCTTCCTCTTTATTATTATCCATAATTGCTCAACTTCTAGTAATTATTTAATTTTCAGAGAGAGATAAAAATGGTTTTTCTTTTTTGGTTCTTTCTTGTGAAGGAAACACCGTATATTGTTGTGTGAATTTTTGAGTTATCATGTAACTATAAGTGGAAAGGAAATTTTTTAGAGGGAGATAAACTTTACAAAAATTAGCTGTTTGGTTTTTTTTGTAAAAGAAACGCCATATAGTGGTGCAGCTTTTCGATTTATCTTTCAACTATCAGTTGAAAGATTTCATGTAGAAAACTTCAGACCTCACGAATAACTGAGCCAACTTTTGTAACAATTTCAAAGCAATTAGCCATTCAAGACTAACCGAATTCTCTCAAGAGCAGAAAATTAAAACTTGGCTTTGTTTATTTTGATATTTTGTTTGAGTGAATTCGATGAGATAAATAGCCAAGATGATCACACACGCCATCTCCAGATATATGACAAATATTATTTGTTCTTAAATGCATATTTTGAAATAACTTTTTACGAATGAAATGTCCAACTGTTATTGTTGGTCGCACGGGCGTGTATATTTTGTTTCCTTTCATTTCAAGCCATGTAATTTGAAAACGGAATAATGAAAATAAGTCATTTAAAAGTTATAATTATGTGCAAAATAAAGAGGAAGAGGCCTTGTTTCTTTAGGTTTTTGCACCTTTAATTCAGAATCTAGAGAACCTTGCAACCTTTTTCTTTACCAAATTATACTCATCAGACCCCGGTAGACGAGTGAAGCGAACTAAAACTTTTAAGCAGGCCCTGCCCGGGGGTACTCCCCAGAACGTTTTCCGCCCCACCCCTTCTGATTGGCTTTAAATGACTCTAAACTTTGATTCTCATGGTGCACTGCCTGATGGGCTTACTCCATTTGTTGTTCATTTCTCTCCAATGTCTTCAAATAAAAATATGATAAAATTATTAGCAGGATTGGCATATATGGCAGTGATTAAAGTTTTCTGGTATATTATTTGTCTTTTAACAATGAATGTACTTTTAGCCACCTCAGAGTGGTTGTGTACTTAGGAATGTTTTTTCCAACTGGAAAACGTTCCTGAGGAGAACATGGAAAGAAAAAATAACGAGAAATAAAGAAGAATGGGAATGATCAGATCCTCATCATTATTTCAATGCTCTTCTCTTATTTTAAAATGTTAAGAATTTCATTATTATCTTATCTTTGGTCCCTCTTCGCTGCTTCCCTTTTTTCACTTTTCGGTTTTCTTCTCTCTTTTTTTTTCTTCTTTTCTTTTGCAATTTTTAACCTTACTCCTTCACCTTCCTTATTGCCCCGGTCAATAAGTCAATAGCGTTTCCAGAATCTGCATTAATTGATGTCGTTTTATTTTCAAACAATATTTTTCTTTGATATCCAATATGAATTTAAAATAAAAATTTACTTCGAAAGTTTAAATGAAATATTTTTTGTTTCAGAACGCTGAACTGATTAAAGTGTTAACTCAGAACAAAAACAAAGGAGTTTATAAGTTACCAACTCCAGGAAAACCTCAAAAGCAAGCAAGAAGTGGAGGTGCATCGAGGGCTAGTCGTGGTCTTGATTTCGCTGCCTGATAAAACATTTGCTTTGTCGTCAAAGGTTTGTAACGATATGAATGATTGTATATAGCTGTATTAGTATGATGTCACATTTAAGAAACACTTCTTACGTAACTGAGCCAGTGCTTTTAAAAAGATGCTAAGTACTTTGAAATCTGAAAACATCCCAAGATGCTAAGAGCCAGTTTCCTAAAAGTGGAATTCTACTTTACACTACAGTAAGATAACGCCATATGAGACAGAATTTTGTAAATGTTGTCTTTTGGTTTTTAGTACACGACAGGACGTTGTGGGGAAATTGTACTGAGTTGTGTGTTTCGCAATGATGCTACACATATATGGACCGTTGCCTCTGAAATAATTTATTACACTAGAATTGACACTATAGTCCATACTGCTACAACTAACCCGGGTTCGTTCCAGATTCACCAGATTCGGTTTATGTATGATTTTGTGTGTGAAACCATAGTCAATAGAAGATATTGACTATAGTGAAACCTTTAACATTTTACCAAAAATTTGTTTGAAATTTTCCAGTTTGGATTCAATTTCAATTTCTCACTGTGGCCGGAACAAAAATTCGGTTTGCTCTATTGTGTATTCTAGCAGAAATAGTAATATGCTGGCAAACCGCTTTGTGACAGATGAGAATTTTATTTTCTCCCGCGAGACTTCGTATTTAAATGCGAGAAAAAGGTGTTTTGCCTGAGCGTATGTACATGCAGAAATAGTAATATATTTTTAGTCACTTGTTTCCACGAAGCTTCCGTATTTAAATGACGTTTGACTGAGGAAGATACCTTTTTCTTGGATAAAGTACACTACTTTACAAAAATATTTGTTTCGTTTTATGCATAAAATTTTGAATAGGGTGATGTGTTTACGATGTTTTATCGTTTTTTTTTACATTGTGAAGTTTTGAAAATGGTTAATTTCTTAAAAATATGTAGTAACGATTTTTAAATGGACTGCTATTAGAATTCCATTTCATACTGGTGTACTTAGAAAACATAACAGATAATTGGCCTTCAAAAACAATAAATTTGTTGTATTGTTTTTTTTCTACATTGTGAAGTTTCAAAAATTGTTAATTTCTTGAAAATATGTAGACTAGTAACATTTTTTAAATGGACTGTTTTTAGAATTTCATTTCACACTGGTGTACTTAGAAAACAAAATAGATAATTGGCCTGCAAAAACTATTCATTTGTTTTATTTTTTTTCTACATTGTGAAGTTGTGAAAATGGTTAATTTCTTAAAAATATGTAGTAACAATTTTTAAATAGACTGCTATTAGAATTTCATTTCATACTGGTGTACTAAGAAAACATAACAGATAATTGGCCTTCAAAAACTATAAATTTGTTTTATGGTTTGAAAATGGTTAAGTTCTTAAAAATAGAAGTTTTGAAAATGGCTAATTTCTTAAAAATATGTAGTAACGATTTTTAAATGGACTGCTATTAGAATTTCATTTCATACTGGTGTACTTAGAAACATAACAGATAATTGGCCTTCAAAAACTATAAATTTGTTTTATGGTTTGAAAATGGTTAATTTCTTAAAAATATAAGTTTTGAAAATGGTTAATTTCTTAAAAATATGTAGTAACGATTTTTAAATGGACTGCTATTAGAGTTTCATTTCATACTGGTGTACTTATAAAACAAAATAGATAATTGGCCTGCAAAAAATTAAATTTTTTAAATTTATTTTTCTACATTGTGAAGTTTGAGAATAGTAAATTTCTCATAGTGTACTTGAGAAAAAAATGGATAGTTGGCCTGCAAAAGTTATAAATTTGTTCTTATTTATTTAGGGGCTATTCTGTTTTATAAATATAAGTGAATATGATCAGCATATTCTGCAAAATTAGGTTGTTTTAAAGACTATTTTTGTATAGCTATGAAATTATGGTTGTACAAGAATGGCAACACAAAGGAATTATGTTCTGAATATGACAATGGAATTTATCACTGTAAAGAATAATAGAGTTTGCACCTTCTTCAACGCAGCCAGACTAACCATTTGCTTTATCTGTTCATTATTTATTTTATTAAATGCATTCAGAGGTGCGAAATCTACTCTCTTGTCAAATTGTACTGTCATATTTGAAACCGCAATATGTTGCTGTATCAAATTTTCTCTCGTTTTTGCCATTGTATAAACACAGCGCTCAAATCTTTGAATGGTAGATCTCATCGTTTTCTCCTAACCAAATTGAATAGCATTCACACCTCGCGGCATTGTTCAACAGTTTTAGGTTTCTGAAATAAAATGAATTATACGCTCCGTTTTTCAAGTTTCATGTCTTGGTTAATATTTGTTCATGGAGATTCTTCCACTATTGCGAAAAACATGGAAGTTATAGAAACTAATTTGAACTTTCAGAAATAATCTCTCGATGCTCGAGTAATAACGAACTAGGTATCAATTTTTAAGTTGGCTACCGAGAAATATTTAAAAAATTGTTTTAAATAAATTTGAGTTAAACTCGCCACGCTAGCCTTGATTAAAACTGTTACATTTTTTTGGGACTCCCGATACATATCACCCAAAAGCGGAAGTTTTTATAAACCATGAACTGTGTCCATGCATGTATGAACAATCTTTGTGTGTGTGTGTTGTACAATCATTCCAATAACAGCAAACAAATAGAGTAATACAAATAATACTTCGAACATAGTATAGAATTTTTCATGACGTTATTTGAAACGGATTAAACCCAAAACGTCGTGAAAAATTCTACGTAGTGTTCGAAGTACAATTTGTATTACTCTATTTGTTTGTTTTTATATCCTTACATGATAGAGTAGCGAACACAAATATAAATATTCTTCGAATAATTAGTGCAGTGAGGGGATTATGAGGCATCCATCTCATTGGCATAATAATTATTCCTATTACACAGTGGCATTATCAATGTATGTATGTATTTTATGCCACAAATTAAACATTTTACAATATGATTTTTAAAAAAAAATTGAAATCTTTTAGATGAAAGAAAGCACTCAATATTAAGCACGCGTTCGTTTATTTCTTAACGAGGAAGCCACGAGGGTTTTGTCATCGACATAAAATTGACTAATCATGTTTATCATCGAAACGAAAAAAATGAGCCATGCACAGAGAACTTTAATGATGCATTACTAAGAGCTATTCTGGACTAATTTACAGTAAAATATTTACTTTTTTTTTCGTAGACGGATATATTTTTCCAGAGTTGAGAAAACATAACGGTCACACGGTCGTTAACCGGACAACATAACGGTCACACGGTTGTTTACCGGACAACATAACGATCACACGGTCGTTTACCGGACAACATTACAGTCACGTGGTCGTTTACCAGAGGAAGGACCATGAGGACAAAGTAACATTTTCAAGCCACGCCCAAGACACGCCCATTTTCCATTGTAAATTGAAGAATGTTTGCATTGAAGCTTGAATGTTTTTGCCTGGAGGAAGGTTGAAAAATTTTCTTGTTGGATCTGGATTTTGCTGGGTTGTTTGTGTAAAAAATTTGAAAAATTGAAAACACAGGTTACCAGTCATAACTAACGACCTCAAACCTGATTCAATACTAATTCTATATGACACCGCAATTACCGTTTTGGTTGATCTTTTTTATTCGTTTAATTCATAATTGTTTTTCCAGCCTTCCCAGCAATGAAATTCATTTTATCTTAATTTTTCATTCAGAGGTATGGCATAAAAATTCTGTTTTTTCCTTTGATTTCAAAGTTTGCCGGATTCTGTATAGAAATATGTTGTCACTTGCAGCCGATTTTTCGAAGATGCAGCAATTAAGATGCAGCACTTTTTTATCATTAAATGAAAATATGACGGGTTTGAATAAATTTTAATAACATTCTACTTTATTGACTCTTTACTTTACTTTACTTCTCTTAGATGACCTTTCCACAGCCCATGCTTCTCTCTTTATTGTACGTTACTTTTATTTACTAACTTTATCAAAGCTCCAAAAGTTGTCCTGCCATCCCTCGATATGGTATTCCCTCGATATATTGAGTGCGAAATAAAATTTGTGATTTGGCACAAAATAGAATTGGGTAAAGTCTAACCTGCCAGAAAACGTTGCGCTTCTCTTGTGAAATCAGAAATTGTTTATAAGTCATGACCTTGAGGGCCTTGAGGAAATGTTTTCTGGGCGATTTTCCTGAAGTAATAACCGGTATTTTTACCACATGATAGCAAAGAAACCCTCAAAACGTTTTCGATAAGTATCCTGAAGAACACAATAATCCCGACAATAATGAAGAATATATTTCTTGTTTGCTCAATCATTCTAAATTTTAAGCTTTCAAAATTTGTTGCATTCTGGTAAAGGTTCAAAGTCTGTTACATTCATTACGATACAAGGGGGGGGGGCTGGGAGAAGTCTGCCCCAGGATTTTATCTCATAAGGCGCCTCAAAATTTTGTAAAATAATTTGGAGAAACTAGGACCGAGAATAAGAATGTGTTGAAATATTTTGGGGCTTGCGCAACCTAAATTCATGAAAACTTTGCAAATCATACAAAAGCTGCAATGGCACCTAATTTATATTTGGAAGGCGTAGTTGCTGACATAGAGGGCAAGGTTGTTTTCTTCCTTCCTTTCTGGCCCTGTCGGTGCTCTAAATACAAACCAAGGAAGTAATAATAAGACATTTGGCAATAGCTGTCAGGGCTGTCAGAAAATTCTTTGATTCCTGTGACCTTGCTTGGATATTAATATTGTAATTAATTTAAATAATAATTGGATTATAAGTTAATGCAAAAATGGCATAAATGTATAAATGATTTTACTATTTACCGTCTTGTCTGTCTGTTTGACAAACTGAAGCAAAAACTATGCAGCAATAGTTCTGTGACGTAAGAAGGGCAAATCCACTCACGTGACAAGATAGAGGGGCAAATCCACTCACGCTAGTACTGAAATTTATCAAATTTATGTGAAATTTTATTTTTGGTAGCAGAGCTAAATTATGTAAATAACGTTTAGTATAGAAACTAATTTTTGCATTTCCACATTTCCACATTTCCACATTCATTTCTGCCAAAACGATAGCAATAAAAGATTTATAGTTTGTCAGGGATTTGGCCGCAAAACGTTTGTTGCGACAGATGTTTGTCCTGAGATCATTTTCACGTTCAAAGCCGTTACAAATTTCAAATCTTTAAATCACTTTATTTTTGAACATAATGTACCTAGAAATTTGTTGTTTAACTAAACTTTGTTTGTAGAATCCAATTTGAGAATCGAAGATTTAATATCTCCAACAGGGTAAACCGAAATTGTCTATATGAGGGTATCCATCAACTACGTATGCTCTGATGGGGACAGGGTAAACCGAAAGCATACATCCATTGTTATCGTCAGCTATTTATATTGTTGTTTGGTTATTTATATTAGATCGTACAAGTTTATTCTTGGAGTTTATATCTGACCATATATATATTCATTCTATTTTTATTTTTAATTAATTAAATTATCAATTGACGCATGCGCCTTTCAAAATGGTCACACTAAAACAATCACATCTCTGCTGATTTTTTTCTTCTACTAACTTCATATTTCAATTACCTCAAGGTCATACAGATATTTTAAAAGAGTTGGTTTAACCGCATTCTCTGGCATAAACCGGACTCCCTGGTATACACCGGACTCCCTGGCATACACCGGACATAGACGATCAATACGTACTTTTTACTCAGTAGGGTTGTTTTAATCACATACGATGTTTGAAGATAGACTTTGAATATAAGAGAAAACACTTTGGGATGATCCCTGTTGGGTAGCTTAACTCTGTAAATCCAGCCTAAATTCAATTTTCAAGCACAATGCGTTTATTTACCGAACAAGACCTGGGTGGGACTAATTTAGCAAATTCTGAAATGAGATTAGTTATATTCATTTTTTTAAGGAATATTTTAATGCTGAGAAAGCGGATTGATTTCACTTCTACTTTCTTGGTTATTTGTATTGTGAGTGGATGTTCTTGCGTACTTCGTATCAGGGGGGAGGCGTAGAAAACTCACAAATAGTAGGCTGGGGTTACTTTTCTTTGGATTGGAATCAATTGATTTTTGATAATTGATGAGCCAGCAGGATTGGATACAACTTTGAATTCAAACTAACTTGGAAAGGAAATATGTCAAAACTACACAACTTTGAAACATTTTCAAAACAGTATCGATGAGTTTAGAGACCATTTACCCCCTGATTATATTAATATTATCCAGCTTTCCTTTTCTTTTCAAATAATATTTTCTTCGATGTGACGTCTTAACCTACAAAACACTGATGGAAAGAAATTAATCCATTTCTGCTTTGCACTTCCCAAAAGCTTGTTTTTCCGAATTGTCGTCAAATCCTTCATAGATAAAATACCTGCTAATTGATTTTCTGCACCACAGTTTTGCTGCAGGCGCACGCTATGCTTCTATTCCATGAATATTTTTAATGGAAACGAGGCTTGGTAGAATGTGCAAAGCGTTGTGATTAATTCGTGATGAGAGATTAGACTAGCTACACCAGTGACTTTGTGGCTGTCGAATTGAATTGCTGCACGTCAATGCCACTTGTAATAATACAATCCAATTTGGCCAAAAATAAGATTCACCTCGTTTCAGAAAAAATGCCAATTCAGAAAATTTTTATGTTGTTCTCCATTCTTTAGATCAGCCTCGTTTCGAGAGAACTTTTAAGTTAACCAAGCAAATCACTCTATTTTGAGCTTTACAAAATATTGGTGGCGTCCGGCAATTCAATTCAATAGCAACAAAGCGACTGGTGGGTGTAGTCCATCTTCTGCTTGCATCAGATCATAAAATGAAAGAAGGTATCGGGCTAGGCTAGCCTAAAATAAGATAAAGACATTCTTTTTAGTAATAGGAGCCTGTTCACAGGCTGTGATATCTCTTGTCTGTTATTTTTCAAGACTGTGTAGATGATGCTTTTTGCTTTTCCATGTTTTGCAAAACGGCTAAAAAGTCAATATGATTTTTATTTTCTAGGGTTTATATGTAATCATTAGTCTCATTTTTAATTTTGGTTTATGTAAAAAAGAATATAAAAAATAAATAATTTGTTGAAATAGTGAGTAAAAAACTAAAGAATTCGTTAAAATAGTCAAATTCCGACAGACGATACCACCGAAGATTGCGCGTAAATTATTTTTACATTTTGTGTAATAAATCAGCGGATGTTTATTGGGATTTTGTGATAAAATTAAAAGATTTAGATCTTCGATATCTTGGTCAGTAGTCTCTAGATTTAGATTCTATAGATTCGAAACATTATCTTATCAGCGATATGTTCCACTTGACTCATACTGACTTCAAGCTCCTGACCTCCTGCCAAGTTTATAACTGTTATCATTATCAACGAATTTTATCATTTTCATTGCATTTACGTTCACTTGGGATTTTTTCATTTGTAGTTTCTTGATAGTAGGAGTATTTTACAAATTGATATCAAAATAAGATTCATATTTAGCGATAAGCTGCCCACTCTTTTCGAAAATAGTTTTCGTTTATAAAGCATGCGTTGTTAAAGGGCTGTCTTTACTTATTTTTGGGTGTGGAATTCTTTTCAATATCAGTGATGCCAGCAGAAGTAATCACAGTTTGAAGCTCTGTTACCTTTTTCTTTATCAAACACAAAAATCAAATTTTATTCAATGTGACCGATCAAAACGCAAATTTTCGAAAATCTAACTTGACATTATTATAGTGGACGACTCATAAAGATTTTGTTTTGTGAGAAATAGCTGATATCCGAAACTAAGATATTGAAACTGCGATATAAACGAAACAGTAAAACTACGATGTTACGAAACTACAACATCCTACGAAACGGAGAAACAATATTGAATTGCAGAACTACGATTGTACGAAACGGAGAAACTGCTATGTTACGAAACGAAGAAACTACAATGTTACGATTGCAAAACGGGGAAACTACTATGAAACTACGACACGGCGAAACTACGACATAAACGAGACGAAGAAACTACGATGGTTGAGAACTTTATTTACGTTATTTTCTAATTCACTTCATTCAAACGCAAATAACTACATTTATTTGTCTACTTTTTACAGGTTTACTTTTTTTGGTCAGTCTAGTATTTATATTTTCTGTCGTTTTTGTTTTTCTAGTAGATGGAAAGCTATTTCCTGATTTTGATGTGTCGGCAGGAAAACTTAGTTTAATGATAAATTTGATGATTATAAGAACCACGATAAACCCAATTTTGTTGTTCATTCCTTGCAGTCGTATTTCATCTGTCGTATTTCATCATAGTCTGTGAACAGGTTTTCGAACATAATAATTTCAGTGCTGTCGGAGGGGGAGGGGGGGTTCACCCTTCCCGATAAGTATGAAGAAAGCGGTTGTATGTTACAATTTTTAATTCAAGCTTTTGTTCTTCATTGTTAAATAACGCCCCCCCCCCCGCCCCAATTTGCATGAGCTTCTTACGGCAAAGCTATTGATGCTTTTGCGCCAAATCATATTCTATTTTCAAGAAAAAACTGAGTTCGTGGAGATGTTTTTGGACAACATCCATCTGATCTTCTGTGGTAGTGAAGTTAATTTTTAGCAGGTTTTCTCCTGGTTTTATCTCATCAAATTTACTCAACAGATTGATCTTGCATTAGTCTAAAACCGTCTTTTTACTTTCAGATGTGCGATAAGCAAATGATTCATTTCATGACGTTGAAAATACTAAAGGGTGTGTTTAAAACGGAAAGCGGTTTTTTTCATCGATTATTCTTATTAAATATTTTCATCGTTTCACTAATTTTTTGATTGTAACATTTAAGGTTAATTTTCACGATTTGAGTTTTATGTTAAAGATCAATTAATTATGGAAATGACGTTATTTTCGAATTAGTCCTTTGAAATGAACGTATGCAACCTTTACAACCTTTATTAGATACACTAGGATAACATTTGCCAAAAAAAGATCAGAAACACGAAAAATAAGGTTAACAAAGATTTTCTACAGAAATCTTGACGTTATCTACAGTGTATGTCATCTTTACTTCATGTACATCAGCATATCATCTTTACTTCATGTACAATGTATGTACATATTATTTGCAGCTAAAATGCACAGGTTTATGGAAAGAGCTCAATTTTGCAATGTTAACTTTATTTGCAATGTTAAAATTTGGCAAAAAAATTTTATATTAAATAGGCCTTCTCCGAAGCGGAGCGGTTACGTACGAACCCAGCTAACTCCCAAGGTAAATTTGCTCGATTCGAGTGAGTTTTTGAGATCTCTGAAGCTATATCAACACGGAACGCTCTTTTTTAAGGGTGAACTACAAAAATTTCACACCAAAATTTCTGAATTTTTTGAGCAATTAAATTTTAGGAAAATTCGAAAGGTTCCAGTCCCTTGTCTATCTTAATAAAAGTTCAGAGGGGGCTCTGAAAGCCCCCCCCCCCGGTGTAAAATAGGGGTAAAGGTAGACTACACACAGAAAACAGTTCGAGTTAAAGTGAGTTCAAGTTAGAGACGTTTTCAAACTATAATTTCGCAATTTTTTCCACAGAATGAATTTAATATTTCTCTAAATCATTTTGCGAATGATACGTACTATTTTTAATTGTTGATGCTTGCTTTAAGCTTGCTGGATAATTCGTGTTGCATTCACCAATTAAATTGCATACATTTAAAAAATTGCCTAACCTTGTGGCTAGAGATATTCCCTAAAGAAGATGTTCCTGGCAATACCTCTATTTTCCGAGCGCTCATTGGCTCAAAAAGAATAGAATCTCACGTCAACATTCGATTGATTCTCTGGAGATTTGAAAAGACAACGCGCAAAACTCAAACGGGATTCGAATATCGAAAGTGTAGCCTACTCGTAGCTTCAAAACTCTCCTCCGCTGATTAGAGTCTGTACACAGGCTACAAAAATAGAGGTAGGCCTACCAGAAGAATTTTTTCTCATTCTGCAAAATATTCCATGAAACAAGGTTGAAAATTGACAATCTAATCGCAGTTACTATGGTGTCGCAATATGGACGACTACACTTTGACGACCACGATGATTCTGAGAAGTTGAATTGAATTGTATTGTTTTGCTTAAATTTCATTGATTACCAAAAAAATTGTTGCTCCGTTCATTGGTTGTTCGAAAATTCGGTTGCTCTTCCTCCAAAGTTGTTTACAAAATTTCGCGTCTTTACGGTTTGAGTCAAATAATTTACGCACATTTATTGAGTCTTCTTTCATTTATTTGGGTGCTGTTTGGTTTGCTAAACTGCAGTCTAGCCTCGTAATATATGAACAAAGCAAAAGCATTGCTGGGTCCGAAACAAAAATCTCATGTGCTTGTTGTTTGTATATCAAGGAAACTTTCACAACAATAACATATTAGTATTTGCTTTTGTAAATGGCTTATTACCAAAGATACAAAGACAAAATTTTAATTTATGGTTGCAAGGTGTCGGATGAGATGCTATTTGGACGCTACCAGGTAGCCATCTTTACTCCAGAATTCAATAACCAAAAATAAAAGCTAATTTTTGTCCAACTGAAATTGTTGAATTGGCGCTCAAACAGGAATAGGTTGTGACGGGAGATAAACGTTTTCATTGTGCAATAGACTGTAAACTTTATGAAATTTTCTCTCAAACAATATCCAGAAAATTCCAAATTCTACTCCTAATAAGCGAGGGTGTAATTTATTATGCTTTGCTAGACAGTAATTTATTCATAAATTAATATGTTTAATTTTACGACCCTTCTTGGAATTGATAAATATTTTAGTGAATAATATGGCACAGGTTTATACTAAAAAGAATTTTTATTGCATTAATTCAATGAGTTTTTAGAGTTATGTGGGAATGGCTAATGTGGGAATGGCTAATGAGATCTTTTTAATTGATACCCGAAGAGAGGAATTTAAAGTTAAGAAACAAAATTAACATCTCAACATTTTAGACCTGGTGGTCACCTTGTTTACGATGTTAATCAGAGGTCGTAACCATCACAGGTGTATGAAGGTATGACACACCGAAACAAAATTTAGCTGGTGGATGTAGTCGGTAAAATTAAGAATTTGTTGATGAACATGTTCAATATGAAATGCTGTACTAATGCTACACCTGTTCTCGTTGCTGTCCGATTCATATTTCATTTTAAGGGTTGACCTTCTTGAAGGGTTGATTTTCAAGGGCCCTTTTTTCGTTTCTTGCAATCTTCATTCCAGATCCAAACGTACGTTAAAGTTGTTGTTATCTTCAAAAATTAGTATATTGGTACATTTCAAGTTTGGATTATATTAAGAACACAATTAGCAACAACATCAGGCTGAAGCTGCCGAGAAAATAAGAACGTTCTTTAAAAAACAGATTTGCATTGGAATAGACTTGCTCCAAGTCTATTTCGTTTCGTTGATCAGTAAAAAAATATGTAACTGCGGAGGAGAGTTCTTATTTTCCTGAGGTCCTCCGCAGCGACATATTTTTTTCTGATTGACGAAACGAAATAGACTTGGAGCAGGTCTGCATTGGAATGGACAAGCATTGTATGACTTTGAAATTGATGCTACTCTCAAAAGGCTTTTTCCGCGAAAGAAAAGAGCGTGGTCTAATAAATTTCCCGAGGGCTACGCCCCTAGATCCGGATCCGCCCCCAGGACCTACACCCCCAAGAAATATTTCTGAAACTGGCCCTGAGTACAGTGAATTACGTATCATTAAAACAAGTGTTAATTCAATTAAAATCCATGAAAATAATACACGTTTTATATTACAAGAAACCCGCTTAAGGCTACACTAGTGATTTACAGTAGTCTTAATTTTGGACCGTTTTTGACCAAATTTCAGCAGTGAAAGTTTCTTAAAAGTTTCTTAATTAATTAATCTGCTTTTTACTATGCACTCTTTTTTTACAAAAACTTGGTATATGTTGTACAGGATAAAAAGTCATATGCAATCTTCACTAAGTTAATCATCAACATCAATGTCCATTCCACTAATATCAG
Source organism: Phacellophora camtschatica (assembly GCA_036873815.1). Lineage (NCBI taxonomy): Eukaryota > Metazoa > Cnidaria > Scyphozoa > Semaeostomeae > Ulmaridae > Phacellophora > Phacellophora camtschatica. Next base: position 18,519 of record JAYJMH010017549.1, read on the forward strand.
TAAACATTACGTAATCTTTGCTAAAAAATTCAAAAGTTTCTTAACGATTTTTCATTCACCAGTAAAAGTTTCTTAAATTTTCGTGGGTCTCACCAGTGAATTTCTTATCAAGAGTTTCTTATTAAAAATAACGTGAACGGCAAAAAGCCTATATTTGCAATGTCAAAACCAGACGCAAAAATATATTTGAACAGAAAATTGATGAGTATGGATATAAAACAAGCAATATTAGATCTTTCTCGTATGTTTAGTCCATAAATTTAACATTTAATTAACGTGGTAGGAGTTAATCAATTAGGGTATGTTCAGTTTTAATTTGTTTTTAATTGCTTGACAGTTTATTTATGACACGCTGGAAAGACACGCTGGAAGGCAGTTTCTTAGCATTTTCAATCTTACTCATTTGGCTTATTTTGCATTTGGCGTAGACTCTTGATAGACTTTTTAAAATATTAATAGGCTTCATGTGTTAAAGACAAATTCTGTGTTACAAATTCAGTAAATACATAGTCAGTTAGTCTTGGGGTTGTATTTTATCATCATCTGAACCTTCTACTGTCAACAGACAGCCTACAGACAGCCAGTCTTCTCAAAAGTACCTAACCAGAACATCAGTGTGGAAAATGCTTTTCCTAACTGTGTTAGAAATTGTAAATGTTAAGTTGTATGCAAGGTTGTATATGTGGGTTTTACTGTACGTACTTGTAATTACAAAATATTAACAAATATTTTACATATGTTTTCTTTGAACTATTTCTGACATCGATATAAAATTATATTGACTGAGAAAAATAATTGGCAAATATGTCAAACTAAAATGATTTTTTTGCGTCAGTGTTTAAAAGAAGCACCCCTGTAATAAGCACATTATTGTAGAATATAATATATGGCCTACGGAGCGATCTATTCATTGAGTTATCCATTATGGTGGACCATGTTTTATCGGTACACCGTTCTTTCACAAATTAAAATTAACGAATATGTACAGTACAGTTCCGCTTCTAAGAACCCACTTTATAAGGAACTGCGACCTTAATTCTGACAAAAACAATAGGAGGACAATAGGTTAATTAAGAGAGAATAATAGCCTAAGGTCTAACGAGTCTGTACCGGATGACTCAAAAGCTATCGCCGTTTGGAAGGCTGCAGCTTGAAATCCGCGAGGCTACAAATATCGCATCATGCACAAAACGACGTCTGGAGTGTAAACTTAGAGTTTGGGATATCTGCCATCACGTTTACCTGCACAAAACTTGAAATTAAAATCGCTCTAATCCGTGAGATTAGGGTTAATTTGAGGAAACATCGTTTATTTCCAATCTATGTTTTGACAGTAAAACATCATGCTTGCTTTAATTGCAACTTTAATGAATGGTGTTCCTTTAAATTGACTTGGAAGTTCACAAATGAAGGCAAAGTTTTTGAAAGGTAAACCTGATCACAAATGTCTGGAGGATGTCCCAAACTCTAAGTTTGCCTTTCCGACGTCATTTTGAGCACTGTTTAAAATTTGCAGCCTTGCTGTTTTCAAGCTACAACCCTGCTAACGGGGATAGTTTTTTTTAGACACCCCGGTAAATGAATTTTGGGCTTAATTTTTTAATTTTTTAAGGTTGTGAATTCGTTATTAGAATATCAGAATACTTGATCATTTCAATATCAGAATGCCAGGAATGTGAGTACTATAAAGATCAATGCAGCCTAGCCTGCGTTTTAATATTTGTAAATACGCATTTGTGTTTTTGCTCACGTATGTGTGATGTTTGAACAACATTAAAATCTGCATACCAGTATATGGAGGTAACTAACTGTACTGTTTTTTTTTTTTACCTTAAACGCAATATCTATTTTTCCTTCTGACTGAAAAGATTCGAAACAAATGGAATTTGCTTCGTTGCTGTTTATGACTCTTTTTGTGGGGTCTACAATCGAATCAGTTAGAACTATATATTCACATGTAATTCCTAAAGATATCACTCAAAAGAAGGAAAAATAAGGGTGGGTGTGGTACCTACTAGACTGGCGAATCCAGTTGCTTTGTGGCTTTTGGATTGAATAGGAAGATGTAAACTTGAAGCCACGCACGACGGCAAATTTTCTTTTGAAATATAGGCATTGGGATATTTTATAGTAAACGCTACAAAGCTTGCTTGGAAATATAACAGAAATATATTTCCTTACAGCTTGGTTTTCTTTTAACAATACATAACAAATTGCGTTTCATAACATACAAACTTCACAAAATGTGGCGTTGTGAAGTGGTTTTCTAAGGATGCATCCTAAAACCAGCTCATTCCAAGGCTAAAAATTAAAAGGGACAACTTCCTAATCCCCGTTGGTGATTCATATTTGCGTGGAAAGCAACATAAACTTTTACGTGAATATTAAAATGCCAAAAATATTTTTACAAACATAAGGTTTGTGAAGTTGTCGTTACCGTTGCCTTTCTCGTCTTACATCGTAAACTTTCTAATAGCTGGACGCCAACAACGAGCGACTGGCAATCATCCATTTTGAAAAATTAGTTGGCAAAACATTTAAATTGTTCTCCACTGTTAGTTTCAGATTCGTTTTAAAACAAAAATAAGTTGACTAATCAAATTACTCTATTTTGAATTCTTGCAATTTGATTGGTGTGACAAGAATTCATGTGACATCAACAGAGTAGGACGTTCGAATCACATTTGAGTGTCTTGCTTTGTAGTTTCGAATCTCCTGTGAGTCAATCGAATGTTGATGCGGGTTCTATTGTTTTGTTTGAGCCAATGAACGGTCGGAAAGTCGACTACTATTTACGAAATTAGGCTAAGAGTATAATATTGAAAACGGCACACATCACAGAATACAACAATGATAACTAGACTATGCTACTTCAATCAAGCCAAAAACACACCATGCTACTTCAACAAGATGGAATTTATCCTCGACTTGTTAATAATATCTTCATAAATTTAAATTATTTGGTACAATCAGATGCGGAAATTCGTTTTTAACTTGGGAGGGTCAAACGTTAAAAAATTGGCTCAAATTTCCAACCGATGACCGAACTTTACGACAAAAGCTTTAACGACATTTGTACCGAGAATTTGGCAAGGTTTGGGGGTCGCTTGCCCCCAGATCCCCATAATTTGCACCTCTGGGCACAATAATCTCTTATCACATATCACAGAATGCAGTACAACAACATAAAATTGAAGAACCCCTTCCACTTATATAAGAACCTACAGGCTGAAATACTTCCATCCATTTTTTCTCAAAATGAAAAACCTGCTCATGGTAAAAAACGGACTTTTTTATATAGATAGTACTCGAAACGGAATTTTTCATGTACAATTAAGACACATTTAAGAAACGTTTGCTAGTGAAATTTGGTCAGAAATGGTCCAAAATTAAGAAACTTTCATTAGACTAGTGGAGCCTTAGCCAGGTTGCTTATAAAGAAAAACATGTATTGTAGGATTTGCTCGTCCACCATGTGACCAATTAGAAATTTTCACTTGAGCTTATTTAATCCAAGTAAAATAAAGATTTTCTCATTCAGTGCGCAAAGTAATTAGTTATGTGAAATTTGTTACAAACATTGGCGATTAAAGGCTAAGGATTAGCTATGTTTGTATTGTTGCTCAGTTGGTGTAAAACCAAAATTAAACTTCAATTTTTCTTTTGGCTTTAATTTATCGGGCTTGTAATATTAGTGTCTCGTGTAATCAGATGAACATGCCGCAAGCTAATGCTTTTTTCTCAAAATTAAAATGTTGACATTTCCTTTTTAGTTTCTCTCAAAAAGTTACAACTTAAAAAGGCTTGTTTGAAATACAAAAGATGCAAGATCTTTCATTTCTTCGCGTCAAATTATAGTGCATACATTTTGAGTAAATTGAGTAAAGGCTAGACTGTTTTGAACATCAAACCAATGGGAATTAAGAAACGTGAGTTGTTCCAGTGTAACATATCATGGGTACATGGACAAATGGAAGAATAACAGCTCACGTTTCCTAATGCCCATAACCAAACACTGCATGTTGAGTTTTTATAATCCAACTCGGTGGACCATGTCTACAATTTATTTTAATCATGGATTCGAGACCGAGACAGGTGGTTCTTATGACAAATACGGCACGAGTAAAATTCTGCTACCTTAACTGGGTTTCGTTGTTTTCATTAATTTGGGGAACTTTTCGATTAAGCTCCAATCTTTCACAATAGTCGTTGTCACCTAAATTTCCCGTCAGATTATCTTGTCAGAAAATGACATCTTGAAATCGCGAGACGAACATTTTATGCAAATAGCACGGTCTGGCACGATCCATGTACAAATTTGTGATCCACCCAATTTTCATTGTGTACAAAAGCAAAGCCTTAGAAATAACGAAAGGACTTGAAGGATTGAATTTTATGAAAGGAAATATCAAAACGCAAAGACATGTAGCGAACATGTTCAGACGTGAACTTCTTTCTTTGTTAGCTTTTGTTTTATTCTGCTTTTCGATACTCGTGTAATCTTTTAAAGGCTTACTCCAAGCAAGGGAATTCGGACGCCCAAATACTAGTTGCAGATTATTTCCTACCATATTAATTGAATCATTTCGTTGTCTTCTCTTTTTCTTCTCTTTGTTATTTTCTTTCTGTTGTTTTGCTTTTACGATTTATTCGACGTTTGCGCATCGCATCTGCGATTACTATTTTGGAGTCTGAATTCCCATGCACCAAGTCTATTTCTTCTATATATTCTATTTCAGTTTAAAGAAATAGGAGACACTGCGCTCGCTCCCTCTCTTCGCTTCGACAAAAGGAGATTGACCGAAATATAGGTTTATGTTATGAGATAGGAGACATTCGCGGACATTCGTTAAGTTTCAATGGGGGGGGGGGGGGATTTTGAGAGGATTTTTATGACAAGAAACGAAAAACCGCATCTAAAATTGGCAAAAACTGACGAAAAGGGCCTAAACCGCGCTGTTAACTAATCAACTAAAAATTTAACATTAATTTTGCTTACTTATTTTTAATAAGTTATTTTATGTTTTCGTTACTCATTTGCATCCGTTGTCTATAGTATTTGTATAAATATTTATGGAATTTTTACCAGATGTTTCCTCGCGGACTCGATGAGCCAACTTCCTATGGTTTTTCTGCGTTGTTCCCTTTTTGTTGCTTTCATTTCTCTACTCATATTAATAAACAAACAAATCTTTTACAAATTTAATTACGATAAATTTAGCAAATGTGCATTTCCGAAGCATATGTGGTCATAGAAACAAACATGAAGGAACAAATCGAGTCATCCTTGCATAGTGTCGCTCTCTTTTTGTTGGTCTGTTTGCAATTTCGTTTCTTTTATTAGCATATATCTATCAACCTTCTCTCGGTCTCACATATGAATTATAATTTAAAGTTTCTCGCCGCATAATTCGTTTTACTTTATTCGATGAATATTTCCGAAATTTCAATTACGTTTTTTCCTCAGTTCTATTTTGAATGGACATTGGTTTTGGATCGGACGGTGTGCACTTTGCAAAGCAGGAGGAAAATTGTGTGCGAATGCATTTGTTTATCCAAAGAAAATATTTATGAATTTTTATCGCCACCTTGAATGTGAATATCGCCACCTTGACCCCTACATTAATTTTCTGAAGTAAATCATCAGAGGAGGGTGGTTTCCCTCAAATTCAAAATTTTAACATATTGCTAGGCAATTTCATTATTTAATCAAGACTTATATATTTACTATTAGACAAGGTTCATATTCTCAAACGTGACTTTGATCAGGCAATTCCATTATTTAATTAAGAATTATAAATTTACCACAGTTTTTCTCTAACATAAAATACGTGCCCTTTTTCACATGTTGTTTCTCGTAGCAGAGGTTTGCTGTAATTATTGCCCTACAGAGTCACCCCCCTCCAGCCCTCCTCTCCAAATTTCTAAAGTCGGGTTCCGCCTCTGTTAGGGACTAGCCATTGACCTCATTAAATATAGCGAGGGGTAGTAACACAGATTTATCCGTTTCATGTGAAATGTTAGACGTTACTTAAGAAACTTTTGAAATTTTTAGTGAAGAATACATAATGCCTAATGATTTTATTGGAGTGGATTGATCCAGTGAATACTTTTTATCCTGTACAATATATACCCAGTTTTTGTTGAAAAAAGAGTGCACAGTGAAAAGCGGAAATGTTTTATATACAATTAAGAAACTTTTAAGAGACTGTTACTTGTAAAGATTGGTCAAAAATGGTCCAAAATTAAGAAACTTCCACTAGTGGAGTAGAAAAAATGTAATAGCCAGCTTTTTAAAGTTTTTGCAAAAAGTAAAAGTAACAGTTGTAGTTCCGTGGCTACATTTAATCCGATGAACGAATTTAAAGCTCGAAAAGACGAAACTCGATCGATTTATCGAACTAAAATCACTCATTGAACTTATCACCACCTGAGTGAGCGTAAATATCAGATTTCGCAGCTTTTCACTCAGTTTTCTCGCCTCACATACTGCGAAAAGAATGGGAAAGGAAGACCTTTGTTATTTCCCAACATCGATGCTGGAGGCAAATGGAGGCATGGAGGCATGGTTCCTTGATGTGGTATAAATCACTTATATAAATTTAATGAGTTGGTTGGTTTATGATGTTTTAGTGTGTAGATTCAATATGTTTAGAGTTATGGTAGTTTGCACCAAAGAAAAACATTATTTTTGTGAAATTAAAAAATATTCATTAATGATACAGAGAATAAATAATAAAGACTGGGTACGTACTGTTACTTTATGCTTCATGTGTAGAATAACATATTTTACTCCCATATGCTATTTTTTGAATGTTTCTTGCATGCCATGGTACAGGTATATGTGCCCTCTGTGAGGGTGGTACAAATTTATTTTTAATATTGGGTGTTTTTCCTCAAATGAACAAATGGAATCATTAATGGAGTGAGTGTAAATAGAACAATGATAATATTTTAGGGTTGTTCAAGACAAGTGCCGATAAAATGGGCGGGATTTTTACGTGGATTGGGTGTGGCAAGCTGTGATTGTTGGATATTTTTTTAACCTGTATATTTTGCCGACTAACTATATTCTTACCCCCTTGAAACAATGGGTCAGCACTGTTCAAACTAACAAAAGTTGGTTCTTGTGGGCTTCCTTGCCTGACTACATCGGGCTTTTAGTTTCCCTACTGCGGAGGAGATGCGGAGAAAAAAGCCCCCACGCTCAACAAGGCGTCCATCCAGATATCACTAGCCAAATTACGAATGTGTAATAAGTCTAGGCACTTCCTTTCCCTCTTATTACATTCTTCTTTCCAGTCGCCCGAGTCAAAAATGTCATGAACTTTGAACATTTTTTCATACATTTCACAGATTAACATCCAACCAAGAACATATAATTTACAACACACAAAACAGTTTTTAATAAAGTACATTTGTTTGGATGGCATTATCTAAACCACCAATGAACCGTGATGAATTGAAAATAAAAAATCAACTAACGCTGTTTGTTGACCCTTTAGTCGAAATGGTTACGAAAGGCCGTGGGAAGGTTTTAAGATAATGCTAATCTATGATAAAAGGTGAATTACCTTTGTGGAGTGTCTTTTTTGGATTCCTTTATTGCATTGTTTGAAAAATTTTAATGGAGAAATCAGGAAGACAAAAAATAGCATAGCCTCTTTACATCCATGACGTAAAATATCATCGGCACTTTACATCCATGACATTGGCTACATTTCCAAACAATCGAACAATTTTTCTACTCCTGTGCGACAATTTTATTTTTAATTTTAATTTTACCATTTTATTTTTAATTGTAAAATTTAGATATGGTATGGGTAAGGTATAAATTTCAATTTGATGTTTTTTTTATCTTCTCCATTTCATCCACACAGCTGTTTCTCATTTTCTGCTTTTCAAAATATTTGATTGTCTCTTGGTATTTCCTGGGCTGTTTTTCATATATGGTAATCTGGTGTATATTTCTTACAAAGGTTATTACCGTGGAGACAGTTGTTTCTAGTAAGCGTGACGTATTATTTCAGGTGAAATTTATCCTCTCACTTGTGGAAAATGTGATCTTTTTCGTTGAGCAAAACGATTTTCTTTGCAAATTTTAAGTGGCTTGGCACTTAACTGATTTACATTTTTTCAAGTAACTTTAAAATCGAATTCAATAAATTAAATTTATCTACTTTGTTAAAGGTTCACTTGTACCCTTATAAATTCTCTTATATAAGTTCTGCTCTACTTTACGTTTTATTTTGAGCTAACTTTCAAAAGTTCTATAAACTTTTGTTGTTGTTGTTGTTGCTGTTGTCGATACTGTTGATGTTATCAATGCGGTAAAAGCAAATTGAGAAGATAACTGTGGTAGACACGTTGAGGTTTTTCTTCATAGAATTTCAGCTTTACTGAAGTGTCTGATCGTTGAACAGTTTATTCTGTTGTAAAAAATTGTTTTTTCGGCCGCCTTTTTTTCTTTTCTAATTGATTCTTTTGTCGAAGTCAATCTTCTCAAAACGGTATGCTTTGAAGCTGTCCAAAGCCTTCTGCTCCAAAAAAGCAGAAGTTTTCCGAGAATTCAGCATTGCCAGGAAAATTTTGGCACGCTAACGTTTGGGATCTGGGAATGATTGGCTCTAGATGAAATTCTTGTTTTTTAAAATTTTCGAAGTTATTTTGTTAGAAGCTTTCTGTTTTCAGAATTTAGAAGGTTTGGAAGACATTTAAAAGTAGTCCTGCAAATTCTTGGTGAGATCGTGGTATTCATTTTTGCGACATCAGCCAAACAGGAATTCTACAACATTCAAATTTTGTGGTACTTCAATTATTTGAGTCTCCTGTTGGAGCCAATCGAATGTTCATTCGAGATCTTATTGTTTGGTATGAGCCAGTAGAAACCAAGAACAGCAAAGTAGGTAAATCAAAAAACTGTTTTTGGGAACGGGGTTGGTTCTTTTACTTTTTGCAACTGAGAGCAAACATCCTTATTGACATTATGCTATTCTTATAGTTGTTTTACGTAAGTTTCAAAAGTTAGGACCGAAACCGATCATTAAATGTTGCAAAGATGAGAAATTTTAAATTCAAGCTTAAATTAAAAGAAGCCTAATTTTTTAGGAAATTAGAAAGAGGGGTCTTTCAGAAAACTGTAACTGCAAAGGGGATCTTTAACGTATTTGGCAGATATTAGAGGTCTTGAAAGTTCATCTCCTTGGCATATGTAATGAATCCTCAGTAAGTGTAGCCTTAGGTTCAGAAAATGAAATTAATGTTGTTAATTGTTTCTTTGTTGAGTAAACATTTGCTGACAATTAAATTTGCTTCAAATCCCCGCTTTTTCCATTGTTGACAGGTATAATTCTTTGTAATTCTGAAACGATTTTCAGGTTTTTCATGTTATTCCTGAGCTTAAGTGACTTGGCAACCATTTAATGTTGTGTGATATCTTTCTGGTAGATACTCCATCATTATGTGCACAATTTATGTTACAATGGTGCCAGTTGAGAATGCAATGGGGCAGACACTTTTTTTGTGCTGTCAAAGACGGGGCAACTATAAGTCTCAGGGAGGCATTGATTTCCCCCCTTTTTTGGTCGATTTATCAGAGAATTTAGAATTCAAGTACACTGAAACTTCCTCGAAAATAATTAATCTAGCCTAAATCTAGTCAGTCGTTTTGTACCAAGTGAAGTTTGGATATACGGGGTACACGTAGCTTTCTAAACACATTGTTGACGGGTCGTTTAAGTTTTTTACCATTTTATGACAACGGGGCTTTCAAAGAGAAAATGCATTATTTGGTGACATTTAAGCCACGACGTTGCATTGATTAAAAAAAAGTATAAATAAAGTTCTTATCAAGAGCATTGTCGAATTCTGAGTTTATTCAAAAAAACTTTGAAGCGCTTTTTCTGTTATGAATAAACTGAAGCAAACTGCCGAGAAACTTAATTTAATCATGGTCACTAAATGAACTCAAAAACGTTATTACGATTGCAATTATATGCTACCGCCGATACGTTTAGTTACTTGTAATAACTTCCCATGGTTTCACAGGCAATATGCCTTTCGCCCCCTATCGGATTATATTATTATTATGAAAAAACGCCGGGGCCCCATCATCGCGTGGTTGTTTCAAGACCCATCATCAAATCTCGTTTCCAGACCCCCATCATCATTCTTTGGCGCAATACTTATGCTGTCAGATTTTCTCTATCCGCCTCTGCCGCTCATCTGAAGAATTTGCCATTTCTGCGAAACCAGAGCGCTGCTTTCGACTGTGGCTCCATTCCGCGACAAATAGAGTATCAGCCAGCGGTCAGACTTACTCGTGCGGTTTTTATTCTTCAATGTTTATTTACATTATCAGACAGCTAAAGTTTATTTGTCCAAACTCTTTCGCTGATATTATCGTCTGAAATGCCTTTCACAAAGCTCATTACCTCTGCTGTCATTAATTTAAACAATTATTCGCAAAGTTCAAAGAAAATGCGGCAAAGTTTTGGAAAACTGGGAATAGTTTGCATTTAGTCGCACCGGGATGTTGTATTCCTTTAATTTTTTAAAAGCAGGAGTGCTTTCTTTTGGTTTCATAAAGATTTGCGTTCACATTTGGGAATTTCACTCAACATCATGGGTGACCATATTGGGGGCGGCGTTTTGATTATTAGTTACATGGCGACCAGAAACTCTACCCGAAATTTGAAGCGGACAACGTCACTCGTTGGATTACAGTAAGGTTATGACCCCACCTTTGAGTAAAAAGGCCGTCTTTGGACTTTCATATCTGTCCGAAAACCGTCTAACTTCATTTCAGATGAAGTGGGATGGGTATTTTTTTTACATTTGCATTTAACCATTTCACACCCCCTGGAATTGCTAAACAGCGTATAACAGGTCATATTTTCAGGAGGTAAATGCAGACTTTATTTTAATTTCAGATATTTCAACATTGGTTTAGGCCTCTCATATAAATTAGGTAAAACTTCCATATGATTTGCCTGTTTAGTAGAAATAAACCCGGCCGTAAGAGGGTTAAAATGGTGCAAAAAAAACATTTAACTGTCGTTCCCCTTAGTTTTCTGTTTCAATGAGTTTTTTGTTTCATTTTGTGCTTTTGGGGAAAGGCCACTATTGTTCGTTGGATCCAAAAATGCTTGATGCAACAATTTTGATGCAACAAGTTTGATCATTTTCAAAATTGATGCAACACCATGCAACAAACGTTGCAAGATGCAGCATGGGTGGGCAAACGATGCAACATTGGGCATGCAGCGACAAATGTTGCATGAAATGTTGCATCGTTTCGCCGGGGCTTAAGGTCTGAAATATGCTTTTATGAATTAAAAAACGCGTACTTCTTACTTACACCCTAGATTTTGATTTACACGAGCCCTTTGCTTCCCTGTGTTTTTTCACAGATTTGGCGTTGACGTCACTTCGGCTGATCTGGAATGAAGATTTCTGCCTCGGAATTTGCCAAAGTTGGGGCATAGCCTGGTTGGTAATATTAGAGCATAAATTCTGGACTTGGCTATCCCAACTTTTTGAGACATATTTAAACGAGGCTTTAAAAGTTCTAAGGTCGAATTTTTCATTGTTTAAATTACCATTATGGGGTGCAAAATCCAAATCAAAAAATTTTCTTTAATTTTAATTTTAATAGTATAGCTTTGCATAACTACGACGATTTTGCATAACTACGTACCAAAGAACATATTTTCCGGCTATAGCATTATAAGTACTTATTAATCAAAGCGACCTCAAAAAGGGGGAACAAAAGACTTGCGTAATTAGTTCACTTACACCTCTGTCCTGAATTGGAACTTAGAAAATACAAGTGGAAACTCTGGGATTGTGATCGCTCTTATCGGCCTTACCAGTTGGATAATTTTACCATTGGATGCATCTCATTAAATTTCTCCTACTAAACTTGCGTCACGCCTTTTTTTCCCACGTTTGGATATTTGAAACTGTCGTAGTTTTGGTTTTGAAAGAGCCACTATTACAGGAGCAGCTTTTTAAATTGTGTATTAATCAAATATTTAAGAAAACACACCGAATATTCGAAACTGAATTTGCGCCACGCCTTTTTGTCCTAAGTGTGGATATTTGAAACTATCTTGGCTTTTAGTTTGAAAGCACAGTCAGGTTTGATTTCATAATTTAATGGTTTGGAAACTCCTTCTTGGTCCTTGGTCATCAGTAAACTTTTCTATATTTTGTGTGAACTGAAAGCAAAGAGGAATGAGTGCATGCTCTTCCGCAGGGGTACAGGCCTACACTTTCCTGTTCCAGAATTTAATGTAGGAAGTTTTGCTGCTGAGTTTTTCACAAGATAATATGTTGTAAATAAATCCACAATATTCTGGCGTTGTCAGGATGTCAGGAATTTGATAAGTTTGCGATATTCATAGCATTAAGAGACAGTGCAGATTATTTTACAACAGGGCCAGAGGGGAATGCAACGAGGCACAATTTTTTGTACTGTTCAGTCTCAACGGGGAATTGACTTTTTCCCTTTTTAGGTCGATTTAAAAATTAAAATTCAGAATTCAGGTACATTGAAATTTCCTCAAAAATAAGTGATCTAGCTTTTAGGGTAAATAATACACATATCTATAGAATGAAATTTTAAAAATTATCAAAATAATGGCAAATCAAGTCAGTCGTTTTGTATCAGGTGAAGTTTGGCTATACGGGACATACATATATCTTTAAAAACATTATTGACGTTACTTTTTTAAGTTTCAACTAAGCTTCCAAGCATTTTATTACAACATTGCTTTCATTTTTCTTAATTAATTTTTTGGTTTGCACTGTCCCTGGAAGGCAAACTGTTTTCCGATTTGCATTGCTGGCCTCCCAGTCAACAGTTTGCAGACCTTTGCAGTAGATCCAGGAACTTAGTCACAGCAAATAGAGCTTATCGAGTAAGAGAAAACTACGAAACTGGGCGAAAAAAGCAGATCATAGTTAATAGAGGAACAGATTAATCAATAGTAACAATATTCAATTTTAGCGTGGCTGCTGTCGGAGAAAAATAATAATCAGGCAAACCTTAACTTGTGTTTACAGGCGTCTGGTTTTATTTTGTTACGGGGGCAGAAATACTTGCTATGCTATGACAGAAAAGAGTGAGCTTTGTACAACGCCCATTTAACCGGAAAATACCCATTAATGTATTGTATTGTGAATGTGAGTGTAAAAATAAGTGTGAAAGGACGGTGTGAAGCAAACCAAAGATGAGCATTCAATATTGTTTGATAATTACCCGGAGAGTAATTGCACCTTGGTGTTTTTAAAGGGAAATATTTTTTTATTCATAAAAGTGAAGAGATTTTCACTTGAAGGTAAAAATGAACGTTCAGTATGCTAAAGCCCCGAGGGGGGGGGGGGGGTACATGTCCCGCGGTAAGACGGGAGTGTGTCGATGAGGTTTCACAAACCCACCCATCTCTAATGTTAAAATTTTACTGTTGTGTTTCATCATTCATTTGAAATTACCTAAAACTAAGGACAATTTTCAACAACCCAACATTAAGGAATTTTTTCTTAAAATCATACCCATGTTTAGAAAATTTACTGCCTTCAAACCCATCCATATGGGTGGCACATACCCGTACCAAAAATATAATATGTGCCCCCCTCCCTTTGGGGTTTAAGTGATTTTAAAAAGTTTGTATGACATGGGGTAGAGGCTGAACTTTCTCAGAAACACCATAGAGGGACTTCCTTTCTGGCTCCACTTTATTTCACGTTGTGCCCCAGCGTTAAAAAAGATGAGACAAATTTGGAAATCTGGTATCTAAGGTTGGATATCTTGTTAAATTGTTTTAAATTTTTTGACAATTTCACCTTTTATGTTCTTATAAAGTTCTGTATTAAAAAAATTATATGCTGAGAAGACTGATTACATATACCCCACGCAACTGCGACTCATTGCAATACGGTGTGAAAATTTGGCCTAGCCTCGTTCTTGTACAAGATGACCTAATTTTCACTGAAAACCACTCATGCCAAAATGATTTAGAATTGTGTTTTCAAGGCAGTTACAGAAGAAAACAAATCATTTGTAATGAAGGATATATTTCTGCAAGCTGTAAATGATAACGTCCACTGTGCAACAATTTATCTGGTGGAGGCAGACGAGAAAACTCACAGCATCCAGAAGAGACATTGTTCATTACATTTTGGCAGTAAGTTTCATTTAAGCCAATCATAGACAGCGAATCAAAAATACTGCTCTGTGATTGGAAAGACAGCTTGTTGTCCGTACGCCTAAATGATCTTGAGTCTTTTTGCTGACTGGCAAGACATTTCACTTTGGCGTGCAACAATTTTGGGCAAGCTCAAGCATGAACAATAATGATGCAACCGACCAAATATTTTAAAATTAGGGGGTTTGTTAAACAAATTTTTATGGATTCCGTCTGCAAATAAAATGTAGTATTTGTTATTAAATTTAATTCATTAATTTACTTTGCAATTCAAAAAATTGCATTCAGCCTTACAGTTTTGTAAAATGGTTGTGTCCACACCTGATGTCCAACATCTTTTGTCCGTTTCGGAAAGTTCGATTTTTGGAAAGTCCGTTTTCATGGTTCCCTACCTTTCTCTCATATATAGCGGGGTGTACTTGCCAAAAAATTATTTTCAACCCCATCCTGGAATCCGTTACTCACATGGGTAAACTCATCCTGGATATTTGGCTGTGAAGTCTTTGTCTTTTTTAACAGTAATACCATTTTTCTCGAAAGCGACTCACAATGCGATACCCCGTCCTTCTCGTTCTAAATTTAAAAAAAGTTTGTTTTCTTCGTCAGATGTTTTCTTCGAACGAAAATATTTTTAAAAAGGGTTGGGGGTAGCAAGTTTGTAAAAATCAGTGCAGAAATAAGAACAAATATCCAGACTGAAACAAATATCTTGCTCTCACTTCAGAAATTTGTGTTCCAAAATAATTTCAACTCAACAATAAATTTTAATCTGAACTTGATTGTTTTGGGCTTCGAATAAATTTCCAATTTCCCACATTAAAACAATCGTTTTAAACTTCTTTGTGAATGGTGTGATTTCTTTCTTGTGGCGAGGACAAATTTTAATGATCCTGAACACCTTTTCTAATGGACCACTTATCTGTGATAAATTATCTTTTTGAATTTTATCATTGTTCTTTTGTCTTAAAAGACAAATTGGTTGTGAAGGTTCCCGTGTTTTGTTTGCGTGAGATGTTTCCTAATCCCTCAGGGGGCAACAATGATGATAGTTTCCGGTTTTAAATCGTTTTTCGTGGACTTTTTACACGTTTGTTGCTGTCAGTCCCAGGGGTATTGGATTTTGGTTGATGGGGTGAAGAAGGGGAATGAACTCAAATATATTTCAGGGGGGATAGAAATTAAACTATAAACAACAACACACTTTTTAAAATATATTTAAAAAAGGTTTAGCTTGCATATATTTTAGTTTTAGTATTTTTAGTTGCGTGTCATATATCGTTATGGGTGGCGCTTTTTGCGATGTGACTATCACGGGATCATGAAAACCCTTTTTAATCATTTTTCCGTTCAAGGCCTGGCAATAAAATTTATATCAAAAACAATACGAAAGAGCAAAAAAAGATATGACTAAAAGAGATATGGACTAATATCCAATTTTAATTTTTGAATTTAATTTATTCGGTTCAAGAAATATTCGAAAATGGCATAACTGTGAGGAAATTCTTTATTTGTCTATCGAGGAGCGGCATTTTCGCATATTTTTACTGAGACAATGGGATCAGACCCCTTCCTACCCCTCTTCTAATGGAGAAAATTTACTTTTATGGCAGTTTCGATAACTGACAGTGATTCAGGTGATCTAGGTTTGATTGATTGATAATTTACCAATTGTGATGCAAATTAATGATATCTTCTGAAGCCATGTCAATTCACTGATGAAAAAGTTTTTAAATTTTTCATATAACATTACCCCCCGATCAGCAGTGAACTGGTCGTTTTCAGCCTCATATCTTGTCTGGAAAACATCTGATCTCACGCATCACGAAGATGGGGGAACAAATTGCCATTCATAAATTCAATGACGCTGGTTAATACTTTAATAGGTTCTTGGATGGTTTGGCGATCATTTCCACTTCAAAGTGCAACAGTTTGCAGTAGAATTTATTTGCTGGAAGAAAGGAAGGAAGTTTTCTTATTTTCATGTCAAAACATTCAAAACACTGCTGCAGAAGATAACAGTAAGAAGATTTC
Organism: Phacellophora camtschatica; assembly: GCA_036873815.1. Classification (NCBI taxonomy): domain Eukaryota; kingdom Metazoa; phylum Cnidaria; class Scyphozoa; order Semaeostomeae; family Ulmaridae; genus Phacellophora; species Phacellophora camtschatica. The sequence goes on from JAYJMH010017549.1 coordinate 34,760, forward strand.
TATCTCAACAAGATAGAAAGATAAAGTAACCAATTTGTTGTAAAGATTTCTAAATCAAGCCGTTTTGATCTGTCTCGCAGCAATGGAATTTTCTTTAGAATTTGCAGAGGATTGCCATTCAGACTGAACACTGGCTGAACTGAGAGGAAACACTGGCATTGCTAGGGCATTACAACATAATAAAGAAATGATGTTTTGTTGAGCTTCTCTTGTCTTATCCTTATAAAGATAGATTTGTTTTACTTTCGTCTAAATCTTTAACAAACAATCGCAAATACTACCAAGGGGATATTAAGAGAAGGAAAAGTGTCTCCGAGGATATCTGAATTATCGCGATAAAAATTTAGATTTTCTCAAATGACCAGAAATTCTATGGACGATATACAATTTCAGTGAAAAAGAACTTGCGGTTGGTATAATTGGTAGCAGCCTTAGAGAAGATAATTTGTGCAATTAATCGCATAAACTACATTTTTCCAATACGATGAACATTAAAACTTTATCATTGGTTTTTTATATATTATATTTATCTGCTGAGATTGGATACTCAAAAAAGTCAAGGAATCGTCCTAAGAGGAGAAGGAACCGTGGATACAGACAAGACACGAAACCCAATATAATTTTCATACTTGCTGATGATTTGGACGTTGCGTTAGGTTCCCCTGAAGTGATGAAAAAGACGAAGAGACTTTTGCGACAAGGTGGAACTGATTTTGTAAACACGTTCGTAACCAGCAGTATTTGTTGTCCTTCGAGGTCGTCAATCTTGACAGGAAAATATAGCCACAATCATTATGTGAACTCAAATAATAGAAATTGTTCGTCCCCCGAGTGGCAAGCCGATGCAGAGAGAAATAGCTATGGGAGGTTGTTGCAAGAAGCAGGGTACACCACCGGTGAGTTATGTTTTATCAGTTTATTTATTCTGCCATTCATTTTGCTTACTTTGAATGCTTGTGTTGGCGTGTGGGGTCCATTATGGACTGGAGTTTAATAAGATTAACGAAAAATATTCTAATTATTAGACCAGACTATTTTTTATTAAATTTGGGGATGCTTTTGGAGTCGTTGCTGTAGTCTATGCAATTTTATATGATTTTAATTTGCAATTTTTAAATTCTGTATATTTGAATTTATGAACGCAGTTTACGAAAGAGTATGGGGCGTGCCCTTTAGTGAGAATAAGATCAATATTATTATTATCACCATTTGATTTGTGTATGTGCCCCCCCCCCCCGTTTTTATCTTAAATCAGGTTACTTTCCCTTTTCCAAGGAAATTGCTGTATAAATTTGTTGTAATGAAACGGAAATGCACAATTAAATGTACTGCACCACAATTTGAGACCTCGAAGCAAGGCATTAAATTGTCATGTTTTTGTGAAAGCGCCACGTGCATGGAAAATTTTTGAACGTCCTTTTGACCTCCGCCGTCTTCGAGCTATTTTTATTTCAAAGTTGTGCAATTAATTAATAAATATAACTTCGAAGCGTTTGTTATCACGAGGAATTGTAATTTAGCGAGAAAACGTGACCAAATCGCATTCCGCACGATTGTAAATATGAATCTTGGTTTCTTGATGTTATCACGGAACATTTTCTTGTGCAATGAGGTTAATCTGTTATGTTCACGCTGCATTTGGTTTTTCATGATACATTTAATCACGGAAAGGGCTGAGACAGTCCTCGGTCATTAAAAAGTAGAAATTACTTTTGGCTGTTTATTTTCTTTGAAAATTTTAACACATCAGCGTAAACACCTGATTTATTTTTCTGAATGGAACAAAAAAAAAAAAAAATTTCTCCTTTCCGTACTTCCGGAAAGAAACGTGAAACCTAAAAACATGTCGATTGGAGATCGATTGCTGCAATAATATTGAATATTTTTGATGAAATTTTGATGATTATTTCATTTTTTTCCCTTTATTTTATTAAGTCAACTTCCAACTTGTGTTAGTAGTGCACCAGTCTACCAAATCTACGTACACAAAATTAAAAACACAATAATTTGAAACCTGGGACATTCCGTGTCGGAGCAACCAAACCAAAGCCCAAAATCAAATGGCACCACTCCGCCCGAAAAAAAATCACACCCACTCAAGCTGCAGAAAAAAGCCCACACCTAAAGCTCGAACCCCGAACCCCGCAGGCCAAACGCCCCCCCCCCTGTATTAGTCATTTTAGACTTCTCGTTAGTGCAAAACTTATTTCTTTGTAAAGTAAAACAATGGATTGACCATATTTGGTAGTTTGCCTGTTTCCAAATCCAAGACTTTGGTTGAAAAGTTTGAGAGAAAATTTCTCAATGAATCTCGAGCTCCAATCACAGTCTTACAGTGTGATCACGTTGCGATTTATAATGTCAATGATTGGTTTGTTGCAAAATCAATCAAATGCCAATGGTTCTATATAATTATCACTTATAATCTTCTTTCATGTGTGTGAAATTATTACTTCTGTAATTATTAAAATATTGCTATTTTACGTTTCTTTTTTAATGGAATAACTCGACCGCAGGAGTGTTTGTACCAATCACATTGCAGTATTTTGATTATTCCCGGATGTTCGATCAGTGAAACAATTTTCCTCATTTCAATATGTGAATATGGTATTTTAGCCCATTTGAGCTCTACCAAGAGAACAATGTGTACCACAATACGTATCTAATAGCAACACTGATGATTAGGATAATTGTACTAACAACAATAACAAATGAATTTCATAATAAATAGTTAAAATTCAATAATAAATAGTTAAAATTCAACTCTTAACTACAAATAAAATTCAACTCTTTATTACAAATAAAATTCAACTCTTAACTAAACGACTGACTGGGTCAAGTTAGCACCATCAATGACAGAACTTTAGTGGGTGAAAATAGCTTTAATCTTATAGGTGGTTGACTACGTAAGAAAAGGCCATTATTACTGATGAACTTTCTTAAATTTTTTTAATGCAATTGTCTCGAGTCAACTATTTCACGATTGAGACAAATTTGTGGCCGTTGTTGGGAGAAAACAAACCGTCGATGAATTTTGAACGATTGTTGGCAGAAAGGTCGGCTTTTATTCAGCACATCGGTGGCTCTTTATGTGAACCAAGTAGCACTTCATTGTATGCGTGTTCCGTTAGCAAATGTGGACTATTTTACGCTTTGTACGCGTGCAACGTTGCTCAGAATAGAGATAGAGCTTATTTTACAACCTGATAATGAATAACTCTTTCAAAAGGCCGACTTGTTTGTTGTCCATGCCAGCCGTTTTTTTTATTGCGTCACAACATTCAAAGGTGTGAGTTTTTGTGATTTAAATTTAACCCTGTGATATGACTCACAGAACATCCCAAATTAGCGGTGACTTGTTTGTTACTTTTTTGAACACGCATAAACCCGCACGCGGCTGCACGAATACTTTATTATTCCACGAACGCAGTCTCTTGAATGCTCATCAAATATGATCAAATGAAATGCTAACTGAACCGAAATTTCTCTAAACCTCGTTTTCCTAATAAATTCGTTCTACCTGGTGTAAACATTTGCAAAGCTGCTGCGAAGGAGCTTTATGTTTTATATTTCTGTCATTAGGTTTTATTTTCAAAAAAATATGAAGGAAATTTCATGACAAAATATACATGAGGCAAATTCAGAAAATTTTATGTTATTGTTTCTTGTACGTGCAAGAGTCTAATATACGAATGTACCAACGACAAACGAAGTTTCTCGTAAACTTTTTGACAATGTTTGACAACGTTTTTTTTATAATGTTGCTTTGAAACATGCATATACATCCAACCTCGTTTTCATGGATACTCTGGTACATGCCTCATTTTCATTGGTGTTGTTATTTCAAGTATAAATGGTTTGACAAAGAAGACTCCATAATTCAACCGTTTGGTGGTTTGTGAGATTTGCAGATTTAGATTTTTTCAGATTCCTCTTCTCGTTAGCTTACCTACTTTGAGAGAATTCGTGCCATCCTTTCTAATCTACATTCTGGTGTTGCACTACAGTGCTTCGACTTCGGCTATTTTTCTTGTGTATGTAACTTGTAAATTTGTAACTCGCTGTAACTTGTATCTAATTTATGTATGTGTCGATGGTCGCAGATAGGTTGTATGTAACAATTTGATAACCACATTAAATTTCAAATTTGATAGGAATTTTTTATAGGTGGATGTGTTTGATTTGATTTATTAAAAGTGCATGAATTGTAATGGTATTTTGCAGGCTTACCTGACTTTTCAATCCTTTAAAATATCGGGCATGCAATTATTTTTCAGGGTTGAACTTCTATCTCTATCAATATGAATTATGATATGTAATTTTGATTTATGTCCTGATAAATATGATCATACCCATTATCCAAAAAGAAAATGGTTTTGTCTGTTCCCAATAACTGAGGCGGCTCATCTTTTCGCAACAAACAATGAGCATTTATTTTTGCGTTCTCGTGAAGCTTTAGACTTTTAAATCAATTTAAGCTTTCATTGCCTTAATTGTGATTGGAATTACCAAAGCTAGAGTCTGTCATTGGTAGAGATTCTCCCTCAGAAAGGTTGCTTTGGTGATATGTATTGTAGCAATTAATTTTTCAACTTTGTCTGAATTTCAGGCCTTGGAAGGGCTCTGTAGGTGTATTTCAGACTCTTTTCAGTTTCACAATCACAATGGCTGCGCTTTTTGTCAGACCTTCTCTTTTGTCTACTGTTTCAGCGCATGTGCTTGGAGGATTACATTGACATTTCAAGCCCATTTGTCTCTCTCTCTTGTGCCTAATTGTGACATGTGGTTCTGACAAGGCTAAACAAATTTAGCGGCATTCGGCGGCTTTAGACTTCATTGAAAGCTCCTGGATTTTGTCCAAAGCTTCTTCGGTGCGGAGAAACGTTTTTAATAACATAAAACCCAAATTAATTATCTCCGTCTGAAATTTGTGAACCTGGTTTTACTATCACAACATTTGCTTTGTATATCTTCCGCAGCCGCGCCTTAATAATGTAGAAAGACGATAATGAAGATATTTAGGGATTGACACAGTTCTTTTGAAATGTTCTTACAACTAATCCTGATACAATAAACATGCAACAAGTCAAACACGAGTCTTTAGAATATGCAAGTAATAAAGCAAGGTTAAATCAGCATAAATTGGTTTTAGTTTGTGTTTACAAAATAAAGTTATGTCGACTCCTCCCGAATTTAGCATATCTTAAGAACTCATCAGTTTAAATTCAGTTGTATTCAATGCTCGTGAAAAGAATTTCTTATTTATCCAAATATGTGGAAGTATTTGTCTGTTCTTTGTTGAAATGTTTTTTCACATTCTGGTGAAGGTGTACAGTAGTTGTTTTGCGTGGAGTGAAATGAGACTTTATGGGTGGTATTAATTCCTACTTTCCACATTCTTTGAATTGGCCTAGATAGTTATCATTCTTCGACCATATAATGCTATGTTCTTGACAGGGCCTTTTTTAAGGGACAATAGCCTGTTTTCGAAAACAAAGGAATGTGACTGGGGCTAGGGGGCCAAAGCCCCCAGCTTATATGTAAAAAAAGGACCTGGTTCTTGGTGCAATTTTATCATGTTAAGTTTGTTTTGAATATATTTTGCCAGTGCTACTGCACACCAGGCTACGCCAGCCGTGCGTGGGTAATCTTACATACCTTGTTTGCCTGGGGGTAATCTTTGTCTCAAACCAAGTATAACACTGGGGTTACTTTTTGTTTTTCCGTTCACTGGATCCAAGAACCATTCCTATTCACAAAGGGTTTTTTTAATTTTTCGTTAACTAACTTCAATTAAAATTGCTTCAGGTATATATGATTGAGGTTACAAAGCAGTTCTGCAAAACTGACAAAAATGTATGATGATTGAATGCATATCTGCGAGGCACGGTCAATCCCAAATGGGAAAGAGGATCAGCAATTGAAGAATAGAATTGCTGAATAGGTCCAAGTTTTCTTCAATTTTAGCAGTCAATTATGAAGCAAACGCTTTTTTGCGATACGTTTTCCTTACTCTGCAAGAGATAGTATGCCATTACTAGCTAATTTCTGACTGCTGTGGATAAAAGTAGACACGAATACTGTGGCATGGCTCTGTACCACAGGATCTAAGTGATCCTATGGCATTGTGGGAAGCCACCAGATAATGTTTTTTTTCTTTTCAACTCATTGTTGTATACTTTTCTGGGTCAAAGATTGCCAGTTTTCACCAGCTTGATCGTTGAAAGAGCCAGAGCCAAAATTTTGAGGCTTTCTCGCACCTGGGAATTCACGGGGCTAGAAATGTCGGCGCACTTTGACGGGGGTGCACGAATGACATCTGTTTTCATTGCTGCAGTAATGAATGCATAAGGACCATAAGTGGATGAAATACTAGGCCACGATGACTGTTATTTACTTGCTATAAATACTCATTAGTAAATAATGTGAAGGACCATTGAACTTTGTTGTGTACAACAATGACTGAACTGAAAATGGATTGTCACTACGAATACATAGTAGATGAAATACTATACATAGGCCATGGCCGTTGTGACCAAACTAAATAACTGATATTTACTTGCTATAAATATGGAGTGGCATATAAAGTTAAGGACCATTAAATTTTTTTGTGTACAACAACGACTGAACTGAAAATGGAAAGTTTTTAAATGAAAAATGAAGCTGAAAAATGATCAACATTAAAAAGACCTCGGAGTATTTTTAAAAATTCCATTCTGTGTGTTGATTCAGCAAGAAGATATGAGATGGTCAACAACTCATAACCAAAGATATGCAAAACCTCGACTGAAGATTTCTGCCTCGAATTCATTATTTTAATCTCTCTCAAACCTCGTTTCAACGCACGACAAAAAGTCCAGCTTTTTGGCCATGCAATTATGAGTCGCGAGCGACCGAAGCGACATCCAGTCTGTCAAAGAACTAGTATAATTAAGTCTCTCTCGCAGAAATTTATGTTTTTAGCCACTGCGAAGGAAAGTAACTTTCCTCCATCATTGAATGCAGACTGGTAATATACTTTTGTTATACAGACTGGTAATAGTAGAGCAAAAATTCTGGACTTTTTCCATCCCCAACCTTTTGGTATCGTTGAAACGAGGCTTTAAGAGTTCTATTATCGAAGTTCGAATTTATCATTGTTCGAAGTTCGAATTGCGATTACGAGGCGGAAAATCCAAGTCCAAAAATTTTCCTTGATTCTTATGAGGCGTAGTATCTCCCTAGAGGCGAAGTGTGACTACGACGATTGTTTGTAAGTCAATTTGCTAAATACACGTATATCCCTTTTAAGCCTCTCCTTCGAAGGTGGCCAAGTGATCTTGCCAAACGGAAAGGTTTTTCAGTTCGTTTAGAAGCGAGGTTTTTGTTTGGTAGAGAGGCACGGAATGATAAATGTGTGAATCTATTCTTCGAAGAATAAAATTGAACAAATAAATATGCAATCAACAGTAAAATCATATGTATTCTAATCGAAAATATACCAATCAACCTAACCTTGTGGGAATATAAAAAAGTCGATTTGCTAAAATTGCCCGGATCAGATTCTTTACAGAAAGAGGTGGTGATATTTTAGCTGACGTCATTACTAGTTTTAAATGAAGTTTTGCCAACCAAAATCTGTGAATCTAAATTTCACAGTTTACTGTTTTCCAGTTACATTGTTGGATTATCTTCAGCGCACAGTTGAATTGAATTGTGTATTGACTGGCTTTTTTCAATCAAATGAAGGAATTTGTTTTTTTTTATTTATTTTTTTATTTTAGAAATACTCTAAATTTCCAAACAGTTTGTGTTTGATTGAAATATTTATTGAAATTAAATATTTTAATTAGAATTTTAGTTTGACTGGAGTACGAACACCAGTTGCAAATTTAAATTCAAAAAATTGAAACTGCATTTTGTTTAAAATTTAAAATTATTTTTACATGATTGCTCCTTAAATTCAAAGGAGGATACAGCATTTCTGTCGAGTTATTTTGGTTGTAATATTACTGTAATGATAATTGTAATAATATTGCTTCGACACTTAGAATGCCAAAAAAATTAAGGAACTTTTAAGGAACTGCGCAGGCTGAACATTGAAGAAGTTAAATTTAGAAATATGTTTAAAACAAACACACTATAGCTTTACTTGGATGTTTTTCATTCTGACGTAACTATACACCATGAATATTCAAAACCTTACCAGTTTTTTTACTGTAATGGTTTGAGTTGTATGTAGGGTTGCAAAGCCATATGGACATGGGGATTCTTATTTTTCTAACAAAGAACTGATAAGAAACTTTGAGCCTCATTTACAAAAAAAAATTAAGGAATTTCAGCCTCAGCCTCCTGCGATAAGACTCCTCATAAAAACGTATAACACTCAGTGGAACACAGATATTTCTATTGTTTCTTTTCTCATTTCATCGTTATCACTAATTGCCAGTTTATATTTATTGAGATCGACTATGCAGATAAATACAATACTTTTAATTATGTAGGAAATAATTATTCACAATTCGAATTAACCTGGAGCGAAAAGCATTTACATATCGACAAACGCAGTGTGCTTGTAATTTGTACTCGCGAGCCCTCGGCAGGACTGTATCAATTCGCTTCTGGGCAATATCATGTCCCAGCAGTAACGCATGCGATCCGATACTCAGTAGCTGTTAACGTCTAGCCACAAACAGCCATCGGTTTGGATGGCAAAAGGCCGGGGGCACTTTTCAGCCATACGACAGTTTTATATTGTTGTTGTAAGTATCACTGTTTCCAAAAAAACCGTTCGGGTGTGCGATGGTCTGTTCGAACATGCAAGATGATCCGGGGGAGTCGAAGCCACGCTCCTCCGCAGCGTCCTTTCAAAATGTTACTTATCAGTAATTTTTGATAAAATTCTACCCCCTTCTGATTTTTGCTATGGTCTTAAACTTTTATTTTCGCGATTCATCATTCAAGTGTCCGTGTGTTATTTCATTGATCAATTGGAAGTGATATCACCTAGCCTGAAGCTGAAGCTCCAGCTACTGTATCACAGTTTCTTATCTTATTAGCTGTGCCATGTTAGCCACTTTAAAATCTGGTTTTACGTAATCGGGAAGAATTTCAATAGATATTACGTATAAACTGCGCAAGTTCAAGGAGGGTTCATGGTGTGGCCATCACAGAATTACGCACCATTCACACATATATTGCATATCAGAAAATTTTCCAAACCACCATGTGTGTTCTTTTCGCTCAAGGAACTTTTATTGCCAGTGATCCCATGTAATACACTACTTTTATTGCTCAGTGATCACATGTAACACACTTCATAAAAGGCATAGTTATGTGACATTCAAAATTTAAAATACTTAACATTTGACGAACTGACGTTACCAATCAAACTAATTCGAATCAGACGTACACGAAAAGGGATGGAGTATGTCCCCTTTTGCAAGAAACTATAATCGCAAAACTAAATTGGTATCGGTTCTGCAAATATTGCATTAGTTCTCCTTGTTTTCCTTGACATTTCATGTTGATTGAATGTATATGGAGCATTGTTAATTCCAAATGGAATGCAGTGTCAAAATTTGAATTTTTTGATCCTGACAAAGTGGCATTTTTTCTGAAATCGTTATTTGACAGCCCTTGCTTTCCTAATAAATAGGTCAGGTATACGGATGTGGAGATTATCTTGTCCTTCCTTTTCGTTCCTGTCAGGAAAGGTTTCCTCTATCCACTGTGAATTATGATTCTTAGACTACTACTGTCTTTTCTCACTCCATAAAGCAAAATTTATCAGAAGCCTACATCTATATGACCAGATAGGAACAAATGCCTTAAGCTTATATACGTTAGCAAAAGGAACTTGAGTTATATCTAACTGAGCACTGCATATATACTTAGGTCTAACTTTCTGCATTAGATCTTCATTACAACTTTCACATGGGCTAGCTCATTCGTTACTCTTTATCAGCACATTTGCTATTTTTTCTTAGAGTGCATTTGATTAAATATGCTCAAGGTGGCCGCAAGGGGTTTCTTCCAATAGTTTTTGACGCAATGGATTTTAGGGAGAATATTTTGCCGCCATTTTAGCGTAATGGTAATAGCGTAAACGTCTGTTGGCAATGGTTGCACTCAGACTCATTGCATGAGTCGTTAGTTGGCTCCTCCGTCGGACATTCCTCCTCCACGCTAAAGACTGAAACTACAAAACAACACCAACGAGCAAAAGCACAGAGAACTCATGTAGTGAGTCTAGATTACGCCCAGGAAAAATATTTTGAGAAAATGAATGTGCCAAAATACTTTGTAAACAATGACGGGGTCAACTTAAAAAGTGGTTCAATATTAATTACTTTTTCTGGTTCTTTTTGTTACTTCTATATTCTCAAATTTTGCTTGGTCTACATTCTCTGCGTGGAATTTATCCGAATCAGCAGTTTGAAGTGATTTTCGAAGCTATTGGGTCATCAGAATTACAAAATTATATGATTATGCTGCTGCTTTTCAAGAGAATCCCGTCAGGTGGAAGCTTTGCATTCTTGGTGCTAATCACTAATTCATTATTTATTATTTATTATTCATTATTTACGACATAGTGTAGCAATTTTTTAAATTCTGGAGGTAAAGCAAATGAGTTCATTAAAACTGCGATGGAATGCAAAAACTATTTACCTCATCGTTCTGAAGAAATAATCTACTTATCTTTGCAAGGAATTTTCAAACTGGGTGAATCAAAAAGGATCTTCAACGTTTTCTCACGAATATTATTGGCGAACAGCACTTTTATATTGTTATTTGAAATTTGCGTATTTCGATATTTTGTCCTGTTTTTCGTTTATTAATTTTTTCTTGGAATCCAGGAGGAAAATATCCTGCGGAGGAGAGATTAATAAAGAATCGCATTGTTACAATTGTTACAAGAAAGGGCCTTTTGCAATGTTGAAAAAATTACCAAAAGTGCCCTTACTTAATCTCAAAAAGTTAGAAGAAGAGCCCCTGAAAAAAATGCCGTTAAAAACTGTAGTCTGTGATAAATGCGAAAATAAAATCTTGTTCTCTTTCAGATGGAGCACGGAGAAGGCTCGATCAATTTTGTGCAGTACTTGTTAATGGTCAGAATTTCGATTTTCTAATTTCTCGAAAAAGGTTGAAAAAATGTAG
>JAYJMH010017550.1:0-20761 GCA_036873815.1 Phacellophora camtschatica
TTTGATTTGATTTGATTTGATTTGATTTGATTTGATTTGATTTGATTTGATTTGATTTGATTTGATTTGATTTTAGTCTACTTTAAAAATGCGTGCAGGTTAGAGACTCTTTTCTTTTGACCAAAAAGTTGAAATGCCAGTGCAGGGATAGACTAGCCTGCGCGTGCAGCCTCAACCTGCCCTTAATTTCTTGAGGACATTTTTTAGGCTGGCGCAGGCTAGTGCACAGGTTCAATGCAGGGACCATCGTATTGTCGTTCATTTATTCATTGCCACATCACATAAATAGATGGATAGATAGAGGTTTGATTTTTTGGTTTTTATTGCCAGCACTCTCGCTGACAGAAGGGCTACCCTCCCCCCTTAGATAAATATGAAATATGAAATAAATAAAATATATGAAATATATAATATGAAAATATAAATATATAATACTTGGGGCGTATTCTTTTGGTAATCTAAAATCTTCTGAAAGTGGTAGACTTCGTAGAGGAATGTACATTTCCTAAAGAACACACATTCTGAAAACGGTAGAGATTTGATTCTAAAAACAGTAGACTTTTGAGAGAAAAATTTCCCAAAGAAACACAAATTTTTTTACTGTGAAGATACATTGTTGCTAGCTAACATTCGATTTTTTGCTGACGTCAATGTCAGCTGTTTTGCTGTTCCTTTGTTTTACTTGGTAAGTCTTCTTGTTGATTTATTGTTGTAAAAGATACAAATAATTGCATTGTTATTTTAAAAAATATTTTCGGAAATGAGGCTCTTTGCCAAGTCTACCAGCTCGAAAGGCAGAAGATTTCCGATGCGTCTGAAGTCTACTGTTTTTAGAAGAGCCCAAAAAACACGACAAAAATCTCTCGGAAGTCTACCAAAAAAAGAATGACCAAAAAATCACGTTTTGAGGTTGGATGAATTTTCGCCTTGGAAGTCTCTGAATTCCGGTAGGGGTTACCAAAAAAACACGCATTCCAACTCTACCACTCTCTACCGTTTTCAGAAGACACCCAAAAGAATACGCCCTTGAATAGGGGTGACAGATTTATTTATAGATAAGTTTATTGTCTTTATAATAGGGGGGTTTACTTTTCTGATGAAATAAGGGGTTGTGTTTTCTGATAAGATATGGATGGGTGGGGGGGGGGGGAGGCGTTCTGCAAAAATATATTTTACAAAAGCCTGAGTTATGTACTTTAGGGGTCCTTTCTGCCAAAGATCTAGGGCAGAATCTTGGGTCCTTTTTCTTAATGCTGGTCAAAAGTTTGTATGTACCATGCGCAAGTTTACCCTGCACCAATTGTTTATAAACAATAGACTATTGTTTTTCTATTGTCTTGGAATTTGTTCAGCATTGAATATCTTCAGCATATAGTATGCATATACTTTTGAGACTAGTATGTCATCAGAAATGGTATAAAAATTTTGGTAAGTTGCATATTACTGCATATGCTTGAAAACAAATTTTCACTCTGACAAAAATAGTGTTAAAATGTTATATTTTTAAATTCAATCTGGGGATGTGGTAACATTTTAAGACAATCATAGGGTGCGTTTATGAAAAAATTTCAACCCCCACAAAATTTGGTTCCCTTGGAAAAAATTGCTATTTTTTATTATGATTATCATTTATTAAATTTAAATTTTTAAATTTAAAGTTTGTTATGCAAATTTTCAACATATTTATTATTTTATTTGAAAGAAACTGGCAAGTTGCAGTAAACTTGATTAAAGGAAGCATTGGCACTGGAATACTTGGTTTACCACTTGCTATCAAGCATGCTGGAATAGTTGTAAGTTAAATCTGACATGTGTTTTTAAGTTTCCTAGCAGTCTGTTTCTTTCAAGAAGAATAATAAGAATAATAAATGTTATTGTTACTGCATGTGTACGTCGATATTGATCAATAATAAATAAATTTTGAAAAAGCAAAGTAAAAAAAAATAAAGTTGAATTAAATTTTTTATTTATTTATTATATTGTTTTTTTCAATGTGCGCAATCACACACACACACACATTGGCACATGCATAAGATGATCAAAAGTGATGGGATTTGACTGTATTCTGTGATTCATTCACACATGGAATTTTACTCAAGAAACAGGCTACCCCAATTGGGCCCAAGGGTGCCAAAAACAATTAACTTATTAGTGTGTGTTGAAAAGATACCGAAGGGGAAGTACTACTTGACTTGGGTATGGAAGCATGTCCTATATTTTGTTTCTGATGGGATTTCGATTCAATAAAATTTTTGGGTCTAAAAAAGTTTTCACCCAAAATTATAATTTTGGATCTAAAATTTTAAAATCTTCTATTTTTTGGTAAAATAATAAGAAATAGCATAGAATTGTTAATAAAAAGATGTTATTGGCAACAAAATTGCATCATAACATGCGCCCTACTGTTAATATTTTTGGGCTTAAAATTGTTGTTTCATTACGTATATTTTTGGGTCTGCTTAAGATTTCCTCAGACATGACCCCCCTGCCTGTATTAGATGGTACTGCCCCCCAGGCAAGATACTAAGAAAGAAGATTTTTTACATGTCAATTCTTGGGGGGGGGGGGGGATCTAGGTAAACATTAATTGGCATTCATCAAAAATATATCAATGTCAATTTATTTTAAAGATTCTAATATTTGGCTTCGGAGAGGCTCATTTAACTTTATGCCCTTTTGGAACTTTATGACAAAAAGATCAAAATCTTGACAGTAAGCCACAAAAGTATTTTAAAATTTAACACAAATAAGAAAATTGAAATTTTTTTTTAATTTAAGGTTTATTTGAAAAATGACATTTGGAGAGTTGACCAATCAATTTTAATACAAAAAAAAACCAAACAGCTTATCAAAAACCCCAAAATCAAAAACCCCAAAAGCCTGAAATGGACATGCAAAGATCCAAGCAGACAGTTGCAACAAATCAGCAATAAATCAGTAATGTTTTTGTTATCTCCTGGCAGTAAGTTTTTCAAAATTTGATGTTCTTTAAAAAATTGGCTGCTCAGGAATTTTTTTTGCATTATCTTTGCATGTGTATAGGTTAGAAATGTTTTCAAGTTACAGTTTGTTAGTTCGTTGATTACATATTTCAGCTTGGACCTGCTTTTCTTGCATTCATGGGATTAATGAGTCTTCACAACATGCATTTGCTTGTAATTTGCAGTCGAATTATGGCTAAGAGGTAAAATTATTTAAGTTGTGTTACATCTATATTTTCATGAAGGATTCATACTGTTGGATCATTTCATTTGGACAACCATCTCAACTCAAAGACATGAGCTTTACTTGATTAATACACACATAAAGTAAGTCCTCGAATTGGCCTCCTCAAATAAGCCCCCCTCTGTCGAACTTGCCTCCACATTTGGACATAATTTGTTATAAGTCCTCTTGAATTAGCCCCCACCCTCAAATAAGCACCCATTAACATGCTATATGTGAAGTTTGCCATACGTTGAACATAATATGAAAATCGTGCTTTTTTCTTAGTAATCATTCCACAGGTTTTAATTTACTGGTTTTATAAATGTAAGCACTTCCAAAAACCTAGCTAACAGCTACCAGCATACTGTACATATAAGCTAACAGGATATTGAGAAATGATTAAAGTTTATTTCATTCATAACAGATTCAAAATAAAGATACCTTTCTTTATATAAAATAAAAAAACAGAAACGACGCGAAAAAACGATAAATTCAACGATATTTTTGTTGCTAATATTTCGACCTGCATACAGGGTTTCTTCATAGTTCATACTTTATATGCCTCTTCAAATGAAATAAAATTTCCAAGAGCTAAAATTTTTTTTCCTTGAATGGTGAATAGGGGCGTCCCCATAGAGGGGTACGGGGGGCGTTATACCTCCCAATACTTTATCTGTCGGCACAAACGAAATTTTGGTCGGCAAATTAAGATATACCCCAAACAAAATATTATTAAGGAAATATTTTGTATAAATGTCCTCATTTGACCACTGATTTTTCAAATTTACTAGCGAAACATCCATAATTGTTTTCATGAAAAGATCACGAGTTGCAATTTGCCGACAAGCATTCTTGTTAGAAAATGTGACATGAAAGCCCTTATAGCGTTCTATATTTTAAATTTTTTCTTAGGGCAATCCTTGTTTTTGTCATTTCCATCACGTGCTAGAAACGTACTTTTGAAATAGAAATAGCTACGCCAGCCTCTAGCAATCTTAAGTTTAAAACTTTCGCAAAACAACTCCCCGTCAATAGTTTATTAATGTAATGTAGAAACCAAAATATGGTCACGACAGTCTAGTTGTCTAGTTGCCCAAAAACAGGCTCGATAGCCATTCCAGTAACCTTAGATTTTAAAATTTCGCTAAACCTACCTTGAAGTGATATATTGGAGTCGTTCTAAGCCAATTTGAAGGGCGTGTTTACAGAAAACACTCCCCAAGACCCCCAAATATTTGACTCGCTCCGCTCGTCAACGTCCCGACGGAGCACTCTCGTCTCTTTGCTCAATCAGTTATACTTATAATAATATAAGATGCCACATCTCTGTTTTGGAGCTGTTTATCGACTGGATGACCCTGGATAATCATTGGCTTGATGAGAGGAAGATAAATATATATGATCAACTATATATATATAATATATATATCGTGATAAATATACATGATCAACCCAAGTGCGAAATCTTTTAAAAATATACTGGGTGAATAAAAAAAAGTTGCGGCCTGTGATTCGCTGTAGTTTGAAATTTATTTGTCCGATTTTGGTAATTAAAATTTTGTTCTGCTGCTGAAAAACAAAAATAATTATTTTCATAAAATTTTAAAACACTTGATGTTTTGATAGCCTAAAAATAATAGATTTGTCAAAAAACATAATGCTTGAACTGTTAAGAAAAGGTCCAAAATGAGAGATCGAAGAAAGGCTGTTTTTTTGAGACTCTGACCAATAAAATTCCGTTTCTTTTTCGCTGGTTACCAAAGAAGGCCCACGAAATTACTTCTAGATTTCAAAAACGAAATTCGAAATTTCAAGGTTTTTAATTTCAATTGTTTTTCTGAAAGGTGTCACCTTTTTTCAATGAATCCGTACATTCAGAGTTATGTTTTGAAATTAAAATGTCGACCATTCCATTTGTTTGGAATGCCATAATTTCTCCAATGTTGCTACGTTATATGGAAGAGGAATTTGCAAATAAATTTCAATTCAGTTGCTTCAGTTGAGACAATCGATGCACCCAATATGCTAAAAGCTAAGTTACCCTTTGGAGAACAGAAATTTTATTAAACTATCTGATTCGATTGCTAGTTTACTCAACGCAATGCAACACACGCCGCAACTGTTTTTCACTCACCCGGTATGTTGAAGGTGTCAATGCTGTATGCTGAAGATGCATGATATTACCAAATATATGCAATTAATTTTATCATTATTATATATTTTCATCTTTTTTTCAAAATTATGATATCTGTCATTGTTTAACAATTCAGCAAACAGCATATTGTTTTTATTTTACTGTCTAAAAGTTGTTCATCATGAGTAATTAATATGGTTGTTCGTTATACTTGGTTAGATACTTTTTTGTTTTTTGTTAAATTAAATATTACTGATGTTGCGAATTGCAGGGATCACGTATCTCGTCGCATGGATTATGGTGAGCTAACTAACTTGATATTTTCTCACTATGCTGGAAAGTGGAAAAAGGTTGCAAGGTAAGTGAATTTTTCAAAAGAAAATGATTTTTAAAATTACTTTTATTAATTGTACATTAGATTAGTTTTTCAATAAACGATTGTCGTACGGATATTGAAAACAGGCAAGTTAAGACTTTTTTATTCCAATAATTTTAATTAATACTTAAATCAAGCATTTGAATTATTTGGAAAGTGGAATTAATTGCCAGTGCTAACTGATATTCGAGAAGTCGCACTCACATTACATTATGAATTTGCTGTTGTTTATAGTCGTCAGAAATGTTTTGATGAAGAAATCTGAAATTTGAAATAAAAAGGTTTTGGTGTAGAAGTTAACCCTGTCAAGCCCAGATTTATTTCTGCTAAACGAGTTTTTTTTTCAGTGGGTAGCACTTCCAAATCAAATTAATTTATATGATAAACTTACGTTGAAATATCTGAAATTAATATAACGTTCTGATCGTCTTTACCTCCTGAAAATATGACGTTTTGCGTTGTTTGTCAATGTGCTTAATGGCCCTTCCCGGGGTGACAGGGTTAACTACCAGGATTGTCAATGGATGCAAGGCTTAAATATTCCAACAAAACTATCTTCAAACAGTATTAAATATCGAAGCAAATCATTTTATATCGTATTTTTTTCAGCCGAATTGTCAATTTCTTCCTCTGCTTGGTGCAACTTGGTTTTTGTTGTGTGTACATACTTTTTGTTGCAGACAATATTTACAGGGTTCGTATTATGTTTTTGCTCTTTGCATTCTTTTTGAAGTGAAGCAAGCCCAATGCAAGCTTTTATTTAATGCAAGGTGCAGGACCTTTTAATTTTCAAGCTTTTAATTTTCAACAAAGCAACCTTTTCATTCAGCAAAGCAGCTCTTTAATCAGCCACAGTGGAGAATAAAATGAAGGGAATGTTTTATATGTGTTGGGCTGGCTTTATCTTACGTCGTGTGGGGAAATTCTATTTCATTCACTCGACATTGGCAAACACAAAACGACAACACTAATCTCACCTCTCAATTAAAATATAAATTCAATTATCAAAGAAATACAGGTTTTGCTCACTTCACGTAAACAGGCCGGTTTACCTGCGAGTTTTTAAACAAATTTAAAACTATGGCTTATATTTGCACATTAATATGAGCATAATAATAAAGTGGAATAACTGATTTTGGGAAAATAATCTCAAAATAATCCCAATCTATCTGCAAGATACAAACTTAGATGATAAGATTTGTTTCAGTAAACTTTAACGTTTTTCTGTGTACTCGGTAGATTTTTAGTTTAAGTTGGTTTTCTTGTCATTTAACAGAGTTTTAGATCGCACTTTTGGGCGGCGTTTTCGCAATCTTAGAACTCATCAAGCAAACAATGTTTTACTCAGTCAACAAAAATATTTCTTTCTTTTTTCAGATCACGGGAGATGCGTTAACACTTCGCCTTTGTGCCACCCTGTCTTTGCCAATTTTTCTTATTCCAAGTTTTATCGACCACTTAACATTCATCTCGTATATTTCAATAATTGCAAATTTTCTTGCTTTGTTTGGACTGGCTGGAGTTCTTTCTGATGTTCTGCCAATTGCGTCGAATCCGTCAAATCTAAAGTTCTTCAACAGTTTTTCAAGCTTTGCTTTATTCTTCGGACAAGCGGTTTTTGCATTTGAAGGGATTGGTGTGGTGAGTCTTTTTCATCATTCAGAGCTTTGAATTGCTGTAAATACTGATGTATAAATTGAACTTTTGAGCATTACAATTTGACTCCAAACCCCAGCATTCGACTTCTAATACAAGGAATCCATTTACGCAAGAAGTCCACTTGTGCAAGGAGTCATCTTATACAATTATACAAGGATTCCTAGACAGGGGCTCGACGTATACACAGGGTCGAATATTACACCAGTATTTAAGGTATACACATTTTTTATAAGGAACCTTGGATTCAAGTTGAGGCTGGGAGTTTACCCACCCCCTACACTTTTGAAACACCTTAAAAGTAATTTTCAAGACATGTTCCAACCATCTTCACCCTTAATCTGTATTTAAAATTTAAATACTTTCTGAGATAGAAAAAAATATTATACCTGAAACAGAGCCTGGAGTTCCTTATCAACGGGTTCTTTATTAAAAATGCGCGTATGTATTTGACATTTTGTCACATATGTGTATGTATTCATGGTTGTTATTGTTTTGTTATGTTATTTCACGTTATTCTTATGATGCCGCTTTTTATTGAGTATTTGAAGACATTTTCTCATAACAGATGTGTGAAATTGCCAATTTATGTATTTTTTTTATCTAAGTTGGCCATTTATCTGCACAGGAATCTTTATAATGCTAAATTGAATGGTTTTCCTCAAATCTGCAGAACAGCAAAGATTTAATGTTTCTTTTTACTCATCCGGTACAATACATATGGCACCACACGCAAACACAGCATTTTGATTTGATTAAAACACGACAACATCGTCTAAGTGCTCTGTCGTTTTTTGCCCGGTGAATTCCCACTTGGAAAAAGCGTCGAAATTTTGTCCTCAGGCTTGTTTCAACATTTTCCCCAGGCAAAAAAACTGCGTTCCCCGCAATAAAACTGGGGAAAACTGGCAATTCCCATCCCAGAAAAGCATGCCACAATGAATGTAAATTTTCCCCAGTGGCCTTTTACTATTCCATTTAGTTGGGGTGTGCTGTAGTTGCTTCCACTGCAAGACTACGGAAGACTACTCGTTAAAAAGTTAGAGATTTTTAAAATTTTATTTTTTTTCCAGATTCTTCCTGTGGAGAAGAAAGCGAAGAAGCCGAAAGATTTTGTATTTGTCATGTATGCCAGCATTATATTTGTTGTCATACTATACCTTGTCATTGGAGTGTTTGGATATCTTGCATACCCAGACAGTATAAAAGGAAGCGTAACACTTAATTTATCAGAAACACCGTGAGTAAATTTATCATTTTCAGATTATAAGCTAGAAGGAATATAAGTGCTCGTCTATTCTAACTAGAAATGGAAAATAGAAAATGGTGTTTTGGACTATTAAGATAACGGGCAGTTCGGACAAAGGTTGATACACCGAGTGTTTCATACAAATCAAGTGTTGGTGGTCTTAGGTATTGATCCCATAGTTAATAATCATTGCTAATGGTATTCGAAGAAAGGGTGTTACACAAAAAAAATGCGACTTTCGGGGAAGAGTTGGCGGACAGTTCTTTGTACCGTAAATTTGGGGCTCCTTCAGACCGTGATCAGCGGGTCGTAGCTCATTTGCATATTAACATCAAACATGGAAAATAGCAACTAACCTCGTTACGAAAATGGGAACTGATTAAATGTAAACAAAGATTAATGAAATAGAAGCACCATGCTGAATGGTCCGGCGTTCTGCAATTATAATTGTCATTCCCGTGTCTGGACGTATCATATCTGCCCAATGCTTTTCATGTTTGCCCCATGGGCGCGACCTGTTGAAATCTTGTTCATACACTTGATACATTCTCGGGGGGGGGGGGTACACCCTAATATATGGTATGTACCACCGATAAGGATGGGTTTGAAGGCAGTAAATTCTCTAAGCATGGGTATGATTTTTAGTGAAAATGCCTTAATGTTTGGTTAAGTAAAATACATGATTGGTTTTTAAGCTATCTACAAAACAGAAAACAATATACGTGTGTAAACGTAAAAAGTCTACCCCTGTGTTTAAAGATCTTGGCGTAAAGATAGACAACAAAAAAATTCCACAAATCGTTTACACAAAGAGCTAAACATTATTGAAATTTCTGATCTTTACCGCATAAAAATCGTAAACTTAGTGCACCATGTGCATTTTAACAAAAACTCCTTGCCAGAAGTGTTTTAAAATTATTTTAAAACATATGAAAACTCACATAAATATGAAACTAGACAGAAATTTAACTATAGAATTCTAAAACCTTTGAAAAAAATGGGAAAAACTGCACTCTACAAAACGTTGGTGGTCGCATGTGGAATAACCTCAGTCTCCTTCTTTAAAATCAATCTCTAAACATAAAACGTTTAGTAAAAAACTTAAAGAAAACATTATATCCACCTACCAACATTAACTGTGAATTATAGTAACCAGAAAGACTACCATGTTAACAATACTAACCACACAAATTTTTATTAACGCTTTATGTATCTTGCTGTTAAACCTTTGGCTTTGTATTAGCATATATATGTATTAATTTTAGCTGTTGCGCATCTATTAAATTTTAATTTGCGGCCTAGGCATTAGGTCGTGTAGAATACAATTTTTCTATTTTATCAATATCATGTATTAGTATTGTATTCTGCGAATAAAATTGAATTGAATTGAATTGTTTATACATCAAACATTGTCCTTAATGTAGAGTAGTTTTGGAATGAAACATAACATTAATATTTAATATGCACGAAAATTTGAACGGTAAAGATGTGTGGTTTTATAAAATCCGACCATGTGACATGTACCCCGGGGATACACTATTAGGAGCCGAGGGCACCGGGGCACCTTGCCCCCAAAATGTTGTGAATGCCATTTTTATGGCATGAGTTGCCCTGTCTAGGTTGCTATTTTCAAGGCACATTCCCCCCTTATAAATTACAAACATAAATGCCTCCTCGTGAGTTGTGCCCCTTAAGCAAGAATATCTTTCTACATCCCTGTTTCCTCTGTGTACATATCCGAGCCATTTGAGTCTACTCTCTGTAATATCATCAGTGATCTTTTTCGTCTCGTTTTAGATTTCATATGCTTGTGCAAATCACATATGCAGTAGCAATTTTTTGCACATATTTCATACAGTTCTATGTGCCAATGACGATTATGGTTCCTTGGATACGAGAGAAAAGTGGCCCTCGCTATCAAGTAATTGCCGATGCTGTATTTAGAGCTCTTTGCGTTGTTGCAACTTGTGAGTATTTGAATAGAGGTCTTGTTTTTTTCTATTTTCGTTATAAATATTTACATTTGCAATTACAGAGTTACAATTAACGATACCACAGGTAGCATGTAAAAAAAATGCTGTGGCCTTTATATAAAGTATAGTTTTACGTGAGAGGAAATGTTTTAAATGAGAAAATGTTGCACATATAATTGTTACTCTTGTTTTCTATTTAACCAGAATAGTGTAGAATAGAAATATTGCTTGTTGATTAGAAATAAGTCTGAAAAAAAAACTAGAAATACTAAGCACATTTTAAAATTGATTTTTGGAAAATGGATGAACAGGGTTCACTGCTCAATTAAGCATAATCAAGCAAAATGAAAATTAATTTTTTGCAAAACTAATGATGCCCGAGAGTCGATGTTCTGGAAGAATAGAACAATTTTGAAAAATAGCCTTTCCAATGTGGTCTCAAACAAATGGCTCAAAAAGCTTCCCTTGGATCAGGTTAACGATCCAAGCTAGTTATCATCATCAGCTTTTCTTGTGTCTCATTTAATATTAAAATATAATAGGGTATTTTAACCTACATATTGTAAGCTTTGTATTATCTAAATAAATTGATAATGAAGACCATGTTTAATTTACAATATTTTAATGGTGTTGTTCTTACTATTTTACCAAAATATTAACAGATCTTTTCATGCAATATCAATTTCGTTTTTACAGTCCTTGTTGCTATTGGTGTTCCACAACTCGGAAACAGTATCGCCTTGGTTGGCAGTCTGGCCGGATCTGCAGTACTATTTGTTTTCCCTGCCTTTTTGCATCTTCTCGTGATATGGAAAGACAGGCGTAAAGTTTCAACAATGCTTAATATATCGAAGAATATTTTTATAATGATCATTGGAACACTGGGAGCTATTGCGGGAACTTATGAAGCTTTAAGAGCGATTATCGATGGAGAACACAACTTATCGCCAGCAAGACACAAGTCTAATTGACATAACATAGTTTAAATTTTTTTTTATTGTGGTCCATTTTGTTGTTTGTAAACATCGTGGTTCATATTGAATGTAATGTACCTGGTGTACCATTTGAAGCATAATTAAGTCTTATTGACATAACATAGTTTAAATTTTTTTTATTGTGGTTCATTTTCTTGTTTGTAAACATCGTGGTTCACATTGAATGTAATGTACCTGGTGCAGTGCTATTTAAATATCTAAAAGTGTCCCTGTACACATTTACAGGATATAGGGATACAAGGGAGGAGGGACTAACCCTCACCCTTCACGGGTACAGGGACACATAGAAGAACAACAATTAACGTTACAGGGACACATGGAAGAACAACAAGTCACGTTTCTTAGTGCCCATGCTTAGATAATGATAATACACAATATAGCTTTTTCGGAGTTGTTAAAATGCATTAAGGAAGGGTCTAGGGTATTTTAGTAAATAAAAAAAAGCAACTCTGGATGTTATTCGTATTTTACTTTGACAAGGGTGTATATTCTTCTGTGATTACGAGAACTTCTCCCCAGGGCTATTGTGGAGCAAATTAACTCTTCCCAGAATAAGATAAAAGTTGAATTCAAATTCTTTTATATTTAGTAGATTTGTTGTAGATTTCGAAGTAGATTTCTATTTTTTAGCATCGTGCATACGAAGGACGTTTTTATTTCTTACGAAAAACGTTTGCAGCTGTGTTGAAGTGAAATTTTCACCACTACTATTATTATCAAATGTAGCGTGTCTATTATCAAAAGCACGTGTTTCTCGTCATTATACTTCAAACCCCTTAACTCAATTTTCTGAATGTTTATGGCTAAAACGAAAAAATACCATACGACCCAAAATGTTTAGACGCTGCCATGTGCATGATGTCGCATGCATGAACATAATTTTGACGTGACTGTTTGATATTTTTTTTAATTTTGTAATCTGTGTAAAATCTGCAACTGCGAGGATTTTATCTATTTAAATTGCGGAATTAGCTAACTTAAATTAGTGGAACATAAATTCTTTAGGGTTTTAAAACCATTTCAGTGTTGTATTTATTTTGTCGTGTATCAGATACTTTCAATTGGTGGGGATCAGGGCCCTTTTGTATGGCCATTTTGGGGCAATGTTTAATGATGAAACCCCAGTGAGCAAAGCAAATCAAAATCCGGGTGGTGTCGGGAAAATTTGGCGACCACGCCTTTTGGATTGGCTGAAAATGCATTTCAGAAATTTTACGAGCCCCTCTTGCCTAACCCCCTTGATTCACACAATAGTTTGTTTCAGAATGGAATTTTTGAAATTTTAAACTGGAACTGTGGTTACGAAATTCTGCGCTGACTAATTTTGAAATTTACCTCGGCGGAGGAGAATTTTGATAATTTTTCGGAGCAGATCAATGATTTAACGATATTTACGTTTTGCTCTTTCACAAATAACATGGATTCGTATTTTGAGAGAAAGGTGGAAAAGGACAACGTAGGATTTGTTGGTATAAGGTTTTGTCAAGAATGGTTGGTATCACTAGTTGTGCCTATATTTTAAATTTGATATTCCTTGTACCTATATTCTATTTATTACCTTTATAAAAATTAAAAAGACTTTTTCAATTTGTTGTGTTTGGCGCATGGCCTAATAATGGCCTACTGGCGGCACCTAAAATTTTGGCCGCCAAAATAAATGAGAGAATTCAATTTAAAAAACTTTTGAGTTTGTGCAACTTGCAGCTTTTTATTACCTAGATTCACATCATGTGGTGATTGATGATAATATCCAAATAGAAATCCTCATATTTTAAAGATCGTAAATTTTCCACAAGCTGGTGTGTGTTTACATAAATTATGTCATAATATATAAAGAACTAAATAAACATACATATAATTAATATATAAACTTGCTGATCTTTCTAAAAATCTTGAAACTTGCACACCATGCTCACTTCAATGTGAGTAATTCGCCAGAACGTTTCCAAGGTTACTTTTAAACAAATGAGCACTCACTACATAATCCCCCATAAATATGAGACCCTGTTTGCAAAGTATGGCACTTGAACACCCGAGAATTTCAATAGAACAATAGGAAAACAATAGGCCCAAACAAAAGAAGAGTGCTCATGCACACCCAAGATCTCGTTAAAAAGTGCCATACTCTGCAGACTGGTATGAGACCAGACAGAAATTTGAGTATAAAATTTTTAGAAATATTAATGGTAATAATGACCGACGTTTCGATGTCATCTTAACATCATTTTCAAGCTAAATGAAATAAAAGACATTGTTTGTATATATAGAAAGACTCTTAATGCATATGATTGTACTACTATAAGGACAATTGTGTGCATTTTATTGCACACTGAGTTTTTGTTGCCAAAACTGGAAATTGTTACTCGTTTGGGAAATTTTTGCCTGTTTGGGAGATTTTTGCCCATTTTAAACCTTGATTAAAACTGTTTAAGGAAGGCTGACAGGACACATGGCCCACACACACTCTCTTTTGAGCATTCCCTCATTGATTAATATCTTAAGAATTAAAATCTTTATTTTATAAGGTAGGTAAGTGATATAATGATTGTTAATTTTATATGCATTTTTATGTAGCAACAATATGCTGTATCCTAAAGAAAATAAAGATGAAAAAATATTACTTTATGCAGTAAGTATCACTCAATTAGTTCTTAATTTTTATTTCATGTGAAGACATGCGCACCTTTTTCTCTTTAATGGTACCAATCTTCCTGTCACAGCTGCCTCCCTAATACACACCTGCTATTTTAAATAGAGGTTTGATCTGGGCTGTGAATTTTCATTCATCAACATGAAAATGTTTTACATTTCATTTCTTGTGTTTGACATCAATGAGAGTGACCTCGTACTTTGCCAATATATATCAAAATTTTAATAGCACCTCAAAAATTTCTAATATTAATCTCGATTTTATATTTCTAATAATAATCCGCCCTCTTGTGAAGCATTTGATTCAATGAAGCCCCAGCAGTACTTTCAGAGAGAGTATACACTTCATCCTGGTGTTCCAGCAAAAAATCACAATTTTTAACTATTGGTCCAAAATTTTAGAAAAACACACATGACAGTGTTTTATGATATTTATGAGTGCAGGTACAAATTTTTTTTCAGTGTCGAAATTGTGATTATCAAGAACGAGCAGCAAATAGCTGTATTTATGTGAACAGGGTGGTCCATGATGTAAAGTAAGTAATATTTCCAAACATTTAAAATGTTGGACCTTTTGAAAAATTATTACAATTACAAACAATGTTTTTTCATAATAACCAAGATTTTCCCGTACCATATCCTTGAGAAAAAATGCATGAAAAATTTAACAACATTAATGTACTACATGCAAATTTGAACAATGAAAATGTGAGTTGAAAGTTTAAGAATTTTCATCACCTGATAATTTCTGCAAAAAATAGTTTGAAATTAAAGTTTTTTTTTTTCAAGCGAAATTGTTTAATAAAATTTCCAAATCTCCACCAAATTTCCACCAAAATTTCTGATATTGTATTGTGCAACTTGACATTTGTTTGAAATAAACTTCATGTCAAGATTAGTGTCCAGCCAAACACCAAGAAAAATGTGCACTGGCTCATTCCCAACACCAATTGATTCTAGAGACAATTTTTCTAAAGCATCACTTCTCCCAAAGTCCACAAATTCAGTTTTTTCTTCATACATCTTCAAACGCTTTTGACACATCCATTACTTCTCACAGACAATTTTCCATGTTTTTCATTGACACATACTTCATTATTGATAAAGGAACTTTTCCAAAACTTTGCATAGGGTACTGGCATACATAGTGTATAGTACAGGACCAACACAAGAGCCTTGTGGTACCCCGAATTGCAAATTAGCTTTATTATTATATTATTGTCATATGATCCAAACCATTTATAATATGCTAACCCAGTTACTTCAAATTGAGATTCAAGTTACTCCATGATAAAAGTCTGGACATCCATTGAAAAATATTTGTATAAACTTCAGTTTGTGAGTTTGAAACAATAAAGAAAAGCTATTTTTATGATTTTCATTGAACAAAATACAAACAATTCTAGGTGATAGTAATTCCAAACAGGCCTAAAAAAGTAATGGTATAAATTGAAATTTCAATAAAAAGCAGATGGTTTTTCTGAGAAACAACAGATTGAGTTTTTTATTTTCGACACGGATACTGATAGTATATATAAGCATTGTTTGTAATTGTGAAAATTGTGTTGATTGGGCTGTATGACATATTTTGCATACATTAATGCTCAACCATTTTCAAATTATTAGAAGAAGGGTGTGCTATATGAGGATTTTATTGTTTTGATAATTATTTGTTGTTTTCTTTTTACCAGTGAATTAACACAGATTATTGCTGATGTAGTAGCTGACCCTACTTTGCCAAGAACACAAGATCATCTTTGTCCAAGGTAGACATTATTTTTATTAAATTTGATAAATACATGTCATTAAATGTTTTCAAGAACTGGAGTCCACCAGGCAAAATGAAAACAAAGACCAGTGGAGTCATTATGTTATGTACAATTTTTTGAAGCGAGGCTTTTTTATCAAATCTGAACTTGAAAATTCATCTTGACACATCAATTCATCTTAACATTTCACAAAGTTTCATTAGGATTTCAATAGGTTAATAGTTAAAATAATGAACGTTTCTGCCTTGTTTCGATAGGATAATAGTTATAGATGGTGAATGGTTCTGCCTTTTTCTTGTTATAGGTGTAATCACAACGAAGCAGTATTTTTCCAGTCACAGTCAAGTAAAGCTGATGTAAGTGCATAATATAATATTGCTGGATCTATCTTGTTTGACATAATTTCCCAAAGAGCAGCATTTTAATTAAGAAGAATATATATATGTTATCTGTGGCAAGATTTTTTAATCTGCTTAGATAGTTATCCATGGTGTCTCAAAAATCTCAAACAACGAGAAAACTGGCCAATCATAAATATGTAATTATTAAGATATAGACGAAAGACAAAGCAACGTGACGACAACAAAACAGCAACAATTCATTTTACCACATTCTAGTTGTAGAGTATTTTTTGATTGGCTGCTCTTGCATTTCCCGTGCTGCAAGCTGACACAGGTGTTTTGCTGCAATGGTGTAATTTTCAGACTCTGAACCAGGGATAAGACTTTTAAGCCTAGTAATATTACAACAAATTTTTGACACCGCTATGGCTATCATCCCAACTTTTGGGATAGACTGAAACGAGGCTTTAAGAATTCTATTATCTCATTATCGAAGCTCGAAGTTGTCATGAGGCAGAAAATTTAAGCTCAGAAATTATCTTTCATTTTTTGAGTCATAGTGTAGCTAGCTCGCATAACTATGACAATCATAATCACAATCTATGACAAGTCCACGGGTAGTCGCGAAATGGAGTTTGAACCTCAACAATGGAAACGTTATAACAAGGGCCACATACTTGAATAGTGGTGGAGATTTCTCTGGGATCCTGCGCTTGACGCCGAAGCCTTGACCCAAATTTTTAGTTTCAAAGTTGTGATTTTCTCACATGCAAAATTGTAAAATTTCTATTTCTAATGAATAAGATTTCATTCTTTATTAGCAGATTATCTGTTAAATTTTTTTTGTAGCATATGAGACTGTACTACGTTTGCACGGCATCAAACTGTGGCCACAAATGGTCAGAATGACGAAATTACCACACTACAGCAAAGACACATGACTGTCGAAAGGTATTTCGTCTAAATAGCAATACGAGCATTTTCCAAACCTTTCAGCATATTCTTCATCGTTGAAAAACATAGACAAGATATGCTAAATACGATCTCAGTGACGTAAGTTATTTTTAGTCAATGATGTATTTTGGTAGATATACATATATATATTTAAAGTGACTTAAAGAACAAAATTATTTTTTTACTTTCACTCCACAGTTGAATCCTGTTATCTCGAGCTCTCAAGGGAAACTTGCGAGACAATGAGTTTTTGAGATAACCTAGTAAGCTAAATCAACACTGAAAGCTCTGAAGAGATTTGCAGAACTGGTTAAGTCAACTAGGAGTTTGGTTAAGTCAATTGGGAGTTTGGTTAAGTCAATTGGGAGTTTGGTTAAGTCAACTGGGAGTTTGGTTAAGTCAACTGGGAGTTTGGTTAAGTCAATTAGGAGTTTGGTTAAGTCAAGTTAAGCCAGCTGGTTAATTCAAGTGATGTACAGTTGAAATCTGTTGTCTTTAACTCTTAAGAGGAAGAAAAATGTTTTTGAGAAGCATGTTTTCGAGATAACCGAAGCTAAATCGACACTGAAAGCTCTCAGGGGGGTGTATAGTTGACTTTAGAGTTTTTGAGATAACCTGAACTAAATCAACACTGAAAGCTCTCAAGGGATATACAAAACTGCTTCTGTTAACTGGTAGTTTGAGTTAAGGGAGTTTAGAAAGGTTCAACTGTATTTGCTTGGCCTACTTGCTAACGGCTGTGCATTGCAACCTTTTTCTGTGCTCATATTTATTTGATCGCCATTTTCATGAAAATTGTATGTACAGGGTGCCCAAAAATAGTTTCCCGCTTATTTAAAAATAACCAGAAAGTTTACAAAATGGCCTCACGTCCTATTTGGTAAATTGATATTACCTTATCAATAACTTTACAGTTGGTCTAATCCCACAAAAATCCGTCAAAAAGTGACTGAATTATTAGTGGAAAGGAAAGCGAGAAACAGCTTGAGGCTGATGTAAACGAGCTACTGGATTTGCTTGTTACTGCTCTACTGGAATTATAAAAGAACTAAAAATCGTTTTTAATTCATTTCAGATTGAGGCTTTTATATTTCAAAAGATTTCTTTAATTAAGAATTTCTAAAATAATAATATTTTTTAGTGCCTTTTGAAATTTCCAAACGAAGTCTGAAAATAAAAACTTCTATTTCACATCAATCTTGTGTCATTTCTTGTGTCAAAATTGCGCCATTGGTTCGTTTATGAGCTGGAGAATCAAATTATAACATGTTACGATGCAGTCAATGCGTTGTGTTTTAGTTATTTCTGGTAAAATG
Organism: Phacellophora camtschatica; assembly: GCA_036873815.1. Lineage (NCBI taxonomy): Eukaryota > Metazoa > Cnidaria > Scyphozoa > Semaeostomeae > Ulmaridae > Phacellophora > Phacellophora camtschatica. The sequence continues at coordinate 18,620 of JAYJMH010017550.1, forward strand.
GGGAAAAAGTTTTTGGGACACCCTGTACTTTTGAAAGTGATTTGACAGACTCGGGGAGAATTTCCCTTTAAATTTGTCACTGTAGAGAATAGTTTCAACACCTTCAATCATGATAATTGAAACGATAAAATTTAACTGTCTTCGTTTCTTTTGATTTGATTAAGTACACACAGTGTGAAAGCTATTCTTTAAAATTGCAAATTGCGTTGTCATGTTTGAAACCACAATATTTTGTTTATGAAATTCCCCCCCCCCTTTTGTAGTTCCCCATTTTAAGGACTAAACGAAAAACGATTTTACTGAAAGAGTTGTCTTGTATCTTGCCGATAAATTGGCGCCTTTTAACTTGTCTTGCCCAGTATCGCGGCTAATTTTGTTGCAATATTATTTGTTAATATTTTTTTAAATTAGATTCATTTTCAAAATAAAATTTCTAATACTACCGTTTATATTCTTCAAGCAAAAGTTTTTGTCGTGTTGAAACCGAGAACGGTAAAGGATTTCAAAATTTCAAGAGTATGGTCATTGCTTGACATTTGCTGTTGGAAATTTTTAATATTTGAAACTAAAACACTGTTTCCGAAGCTAATTTGTGTTGAGTTTATAATTGAAAGCTATTTAAAACTAAAAAAGAATGAAAGCAAAGCTATGTTTTAAACTGAAGGACAAGAAAAAATTACATATTTTTTATTTATGTGTTATTACTCTGCTCGTATTTACTGTACAAAATTGTAAATGGTAGCGCAGTATAGTTATTTTTTATCAGATAATAATAGTCTATCATTCCCTTTTTGTGCATATTACTGCTGCTGTTGACTAAAATAGATTGATATTTGTTATTACTCTTCTCGTATTTACACTACTAAATTGATATTGGTAGTGCAGTATAGTTATTTTCTATCTGATAATAATATTCTGTTACTCTCTTTTTTGTGCATATTACTGCTGCTGTTGACTAAAATAGATTGATCTTTGTGTGATATTTTGGATTCGAAATACGCACACGATTTTCGAATTTTCGAATATAGGCCATATGTTTCGTCGTTGGTTTTACTTGTATGGTTTTCCACAAGTTTTTTGAGCAGAATATTTTTGATTGTGTCATCTGAATGAAATGGAGTTCGCCAGAACAAATCACCTGAACTGTCCTTATTGATAATCGCAATTTCAAAGCAGAGCAGCTTGACTTCAAAGACATGAAGAAGATTCGCTACTAAGCTCAGACATTTTGGAGTGGGAATTATCCGGGTAAGCAACGTTCATTTGACAGTTTTCGCTGCAAATACATTTACTCTACTCATCATATATTTTTAATGTAAAAAGAATTTAAAATAAGAATGAATTGAAATTTGTGGCTCAAAGGTTTGAAATTTAGCATACTTTTCTTTGGTTAGTTCTGGGGAAGTACAGTTCAGAGGACACAGTTTTGGAAATTATTGCTAAATTGCATTCTAGCCGAAAATATGAGGACTTGAATCGATATCTATTTTTCTGAAATTTGATTTGTTTGCTAAATGAAATAATATAAATTGATATTTTATTACAATTAAATGCAATTTAAAGCAATGCTTCTCAAAATGCCGCGTCGAATGTTTTTAAATTGCATTTTTTAAAGTTAATTTTTTCATGTTTGTCTTTTTGGTTTTCATAAGGGTGTCAACTTTCAAACTTCCAGTCGTAAAACTTTAGTTTTTAATTCCTGTAAGTGTACGAGGAAAATTCAATAGGAATATAGTTGCAATTTCAACGAAACTGTGTCCTCTAAAACTTGCAATCTATCCTTGGTTATGTTGAAATAACTAAAAAGGTTCAGGACAACTGCAACTCAACTGATGTGCGTCAAGATAAAAATTAGTTTATTTACTGAAGAGATCCCAACTCAAAACTCTTCTTTGCGTGTATGTTATTTTTGAATGCATTTCTTGCAATAGATTTTCTTTTAAAGAATGATACCACATAACATTTTGGGATACTAATACTAGGAAGGTTCAGGCAGGATTGATAGTTTAATTTTTCTGCAGTTTTTATGGAGGAAAATGATGTTTGCATCCGTGATCGCCTGTTAATTGTTCAATTTTTTTTTCTTGGCGTCTGCTGAGAAGGTATCACAAGCTACATTTCCGAATTTGTGTTTTTACTCTC
>JAYJMH010017561.1:0-20751 GCA_036873815.1 Phacellophora camtschatica
ACTTGTGAGTGTTGTTTGATGTGGATGTCCTCCCTATTTATGTTTAGTTTGTTTGTGTTCTTGTTCTTATTGCGTGCCAAAAAAATACTTTTTGTTTTATCCTCACCAAGGTGAATACTTAGCTTATTTTCTATAATTAGAGAGTGGCGGTTATTAGAGAATGGACAGTAAATAGAGAAAATCGGTAGTAAGACTCACGTATAGTGCCACATATACAATTTCTGAAACCTACAAAATACTCTCCTGAGATTTCTTGAACCAATGACATACCGATAAACTCACGCAAATAAGGGATGCATAAAGTACGCTGCAACAATTACGCACGTCCCGTCTGGTTAATTTGCCAAATCAGATATATGAGGGGGGCAACTGCCCCCATTGCCCTCTAAAACCCGCCACTGATCTACTTAGTCCACCCAAGTTTTGTTTGGCTGGCTACGCCTCTAGTAAAATAACATGCAGTTTTGTTTTGTGTAAATGAAGTAATATCAATATGTGGGGATCAGTCTAATAATACGTGCTATCATTTTCATTTTGGCTGAAAGTCGTGCTCGATTTTAAAGGATTATGAACGTGATGATAAACTTGATTGAAAGGAGGCAAAAATCATAAACTGCAGATACATCCCAATATGATTCAAGATTAAAGTTTGCTAATAAGTGTAACGGATATTCCCTTTAATATATTTTATTTAAAGTGGAAATATCACCAACGTAACCGAAATGGTAAACTTTTTAAGTTGTTAATTGATACCCAAACCATAACGGCATTTAACGTTGTTACACGTTTTTTTATGAACACTACACGTTTTTATACCACCAGTGAGAGTTTCTTAATTTTTGACCATTTTTAACAAAATTTCACCAATAAATTTCTGAAAAGTTTCCTAATTGTCTATGAAAAAATTCGATCATTTTTAATGCTCAAATCTCATCAGCTTGATGCCTTTATCTGCTTTGCGTTGTTAGATGAACAATATTCAATTGATTACTTTTGCAGTACAAATTCCTACATCAGTATCTTTTGGTTTATTGTGGTGTTTTACCAATACTAAGTGACATAAAATCAGGGATGTGATGCTGGGGACTGTAGAGCCCCCTTGTTGTTAATTCCAAATAGTGACAAATGTTTATTTTTTGTTTTTTTTGGATAATATTTGTTTTAAAGCCCCTGGTTACTTTAGTTTCGTGTTACCGTCGTCAAATGTTTACAATCAAAGGCTTTTTGAAACGCTAGTTGTTGTTACCTACCAACAACCACTTTCATGGGTACTGGGGCACGGGGGAGAATAAACTTCTGCAGAAACAACAACTCGCGTTTCTTAAAGCCCATATTATGATAAGAAAAATATCTTCAAGTAACAAGATTTTAGTATTGCTCCCCCATCTTCACCTGTACTGATATCCCCGCTCAACTATGACATATCTCATAGCAGTGTGTGAAATGTTAGAAGCCTGATCTCGTTCAGGTACAAAATGGCCTAATTTCAGCTAAATGGCCTAATTCAAAAATAACACATACCAAAAGGATTTAAATTGTGTTTCAAGGCTGGTACAGAAGAAAACAAATTATCAGCAGTGAAAAGGATATTTTGCATCTCATGGAGACGAGAAACAGTTTCCAAAGCCAATACACGATTATATATTAATAAGCAACTGCTTTATAAGCAACTGTACTGAAGTGCTTGTCAAAAAATTAAGCAACCCTACTTCTGAGATAAGATATCTTCTGAGATAATTAAGCAACTTATAACAAGTAAGCAACTTTTAATAAATTGCAATTGAAGCAAGCTCTTCTGTTTTCGTAGTAGGACACTGTGGCCGTGGAAAGGATTGTTAGTACTATGTTCTGTTATTCTATTTTTCAATTACTCAGTTCTATTTTCAATTACTATTTTCACCCAGTAAGCAACCATTTAAGCACCATGACTTCCAAATTTTGACTGATAAATAAGCAACTTTCATACTCCTCAAAATCCTAAGTTGCTTATAAAATAGTAATCGTGTTTTCCCGGTAACTTTTTTTGGCGATAGGTTATGATTTGATTCAAGCCAATCATCGACAAAAAAGCTCAATCAAATAATTTTCTTTGATTGTGATTGGGGCGACAGCAACCAGTTTTTCGCTGTATACAGTAAGTTCCGCAGCGAGCGGATAGGGTGGTGGAGTGGGAACCAGGCGGGAGGGAATTCTGAGAATTACGTAAATGATTCCAATGAAAGCGAAACATTTTTCCGACGCTTTATTGACTTTAGATAATGGACTTTAGACTGATTTTAGATAATGGAAATGAAATAAACCCCAGTGATTGAGTCGTTTTAATATAGAGCACGTGTAATTCAAATAACACATGCGCAGTGTGAATTGTTTCCTGCCATACGTGATTTGATTTGTCAGAATATGACAGGCATCATCGCCCAGTTTCACTACGCTAGTACGCTTGAATTGCATGAATGCAAAAAAATGATGCACTCATCGATATATTTGCAGCGAGACTTGTGGAGCTTATTATCTTTTTCGGAAGAGTCAATAAAAATACATCATTATAGATTAAAATCATTGCTGACAGCGGAGCTTTTAAAGATTTCGACGGTGGGAAATATTGAATGTGAGAATTCTTATTCGAACACAGGAATTTGGGTGGGCCTAATGCGCCGAAAGGTTTTTGCCATATTTAAAACTCTGTTGAAAATGATTTTACTTAAAGCCAATTGTACTTTATTTTGTTTCCTCGCCATTGCAGTGAGCGATGTAATACTTTGTTTTTGTTAATGTCGTCATGTGAGTCGACTCGTGCTCCAATGAACTCTTGAAATTCTTGCATCATGATGTATGCTGTCGAAGTTCGCTATTTAGTTTATGACGTAACATTTCGTTTTGGCAGGGGCAAAGGTCGTCAAAATCTTCGAAATCTGCTGCAAATTGTGGAAACGATTTTTTTCAGCAGAACAATAAGTAATTGTGGTGCTGACTACCATCATTGATTTAAATATTACTGAGAAGCTTTGGATGAGCCTTACTCTACTTCCCCTCAGATTCCGAAGGGAGTCCTACTGTATCTTTGAAGTCAATGATAGCCTGTGTTCCAGGCCCCAATTCCTTTTAGAAATTGGGGTATGGAGTACAGGCTAGTTAATGATTGCTTGCGAAAATGTAACTCGTTTTGTCTCTCCAGTACGGGAGTTTTCGGGAGTCAGATTTCAACAGATTTCCCTGATCTTGCTTTTGGCGACATTTTGCGTTGCATTTAAATTCATTGATACATCATGTGCTGGTTGATTGGGGAGCGAGGTACACTGCCTCAATTTATGGTGACAGGCATGTTAGGAATTAGAGCATCAACATGCTCTGAATAGAGTACGATTTCAACAAAACATTTCTTAAAATAGGGTGTAATTTTAAGTAACGAATATTCAGAAACGTCAAAACCCGAAAAACATTTGGCGTTTGGTTAGATATCAATGGCCAACCTCCAGAGGGGGGGGGGGGGGGTACCACCTAACTTGGGTAGGGGGCGTGTCCTTTATATTTTGGTATGGATCTGAATATTTTTAATCAAAAAATATAATTTTGGCTCTAAAAATTTGATCTTATATTTTTGGGTAAAATATTCTGAAATGTCATAGAAATGTTAATGAAAAGAATGTTGTAGGCAACAAAATTGCAGGATTACATGCGCCATACTATTATGTTTTTGGTTTGCGTTTTCGTTCCGTTATATTTTTGAATCAGCCTCGAAGATTTCCTCGGAAACGCCCCCCCTACCAGAGATAGATGATACTGCCCCCTAAGGGCCAACCAAATGTCGTGTTAGTCTGAGACATGCTGGCTCCCCAGTTCAGGGCCGCCGAGAGGGTTTGGGGGCAAAGCTACCGCAGCCCTTATTTCCTTCAAATTCCTTCCAAATTCCCTCAAACCTTCCAGATAGAAATAAGGGGGCCTGCCTTGCTGTCCTTTGTGTATTGAGAAATATTCTAAAATGTAGGCTGTGCGTGCGTGTGCGTGTCGTACGTAGGCTGTGCGTGTCGCCAAAATGATAAATGTTATATATGTATTATATTTCGGTCAGAGTTTCTCGAAAAGGAAAGACAAAAATTTTGAACTTTAATTCATAGTGTGGGTTCGCAAAATGGCACAGGCCTTGCCCCGTCTTACCAAAGGATATTCTTCTCGGGTGGTCGATTGGGCTGTTCTATCGGTTGGGATTGTTTGTTGATTCTCTTCATCAAAGTGCCAACTTCAAAATAGCTAACTGTGTGCTTTAAAAATATTGTTTAGCCAGCTTGTGCAAATTACATAGGTATGTAAATGTAAACATGACATATGAATCTAAAAACAAAATAAATGGCAAGGTGTGCAGTGGCAGTATTTTCATGTAGTTTTGTTAGTCACGTTTCGCAGAAAATGCAAAGCTGGTTGGTTTGGTTGGGTTTAAATTATTGGACATTTTCGCACGGATATTGTTAATACTATTTTTACCGACGTCGTCACGAAAAATGGAAGCGAATTAAGGCAAAAAAAATCACAGAAAGTTTTTTAAGTGTCAGAAAAGAAACATTTTCACTTTTCTTTGCTTTTGTCGAACTTTTATTAGTTTTTCGTCTTTCAAGGACCGTCCAAGAATATGGATCTTTGGTACTTGTATCTGCAGTGCCAATTGGGCTTAGCAAAGGCATGCGTATTTCTATTCTTAACGTTTAGTTCAACAATTTACATTGTCTGGATTCTTGTCACACTGTGTCAGACTATATTTAGAAAGTTGAGGCCCATTATATTTATATGCAAATCCGACAATGTGACTCAAAGGTGACCTTATAAGTTTGGCGAGATCAGCGCTAGTAGAGCTGGCATGTAAAAGGAATTCACAGATAATCCTTAAAGGCAAGGAACTTTACTTTTGACAACAAATCAAGCGGTCGGTCATCTGTGTTTTGTCAGCTGAAAGAAGTATTTTAAAATACCAGAGAGATTGATATTGGAAAGTGACGTATTCATAAGCAAACTTCAAGTATTGTTCGTTGCAAGGCAAATATTTTAAGAGCGTTGTCAAAAAGAACCTGAGGAGTCACTTTGGTGGTTGATGTTCAAGCGTTACTGAATTTTTTTTTAACGGACATAAATTCTATTTAGCGTTACTGCCAACATATTGGAGCCATGTATCCATATATTCTCATTGTATTCATCGCCATTATTCAAGGCACTATAGCTTTAAAAAAGAGCGGTTATCCGTTGCTGAGCAAATCGCTGAAGGAAGGATACAAGCAAACTCCAAGCAAGGCTGATGAAGCCAAGAAGTTTGAAACCAAATACCCATATAATAACGGCTACCACCATCTTGAAGATTTTGTATTCCTTCGCCCTACTTCGTCAGAGCTGCGTACTTTTCACAATAAAAACCACGATATATTGCCGTCAAGGCTGCTAGCTGTGCTGAGATCAACCGTCGAAGGTCATCCAGTTCGCATGGTTTTCAAGGTTAAAGTTTCCACGCCAAAGCGTTTGCGTCGTCAACAAAAAAAAATCAAAGGTATGTTGTTATTCCCACGGAACATATCAACGACTGACGGAGAGTGCAGATGGGATCTTACCTCGACCAAAACCAAGTCCAAAGGCAGTAGAATTTTGTTTGTTCCAAAAGCATGCGTTAAACTGATCACCGGATTTAACGAGCAAATTTTATCAAATCGTAACATTGTTGCTCTGCTGGTACCGAGGACGAAGTCTATTCATGGTTTGCTCAAACGTAAAATCACGAAAAAATTCCTACTTGTCAATTATGGAAAACGCATGGAAGTATTTTTAAGGAAGCTTGCTGTGAAAAGAAACATTGCGAGATTAATCGTTTCTATGAGAAGACACAACAAGCGACGAAGTTAAAATTTCTCACGATTTAATAGCAAGCGGGTCATAACATACAAATTTTTTTCTACAAAATTTAAAAAACCCTACTCGAAACTCTCTCTCAATTGAAGCCCTCCCGCTTCAATACTGTAATTTCTTAAATTTTCCAAGGTCAAAACTAAATATTTCTTGAAGTGTTTCTTAAGTTGCTTAAACGTTTTGAGTGGCACGATTCAAATGTTCTTTCGGCTTTTAATTGCTGATTAGCAGAGGGAAATATCTGTATGCTCCTGTCACCTTTGTGTGCCATAATAATTGGTTATTCTCTTTAAAGTCAAGTAAGTTTTCTTCGTTTCTTGTGAATAAAAATAAAGTTTTACAAAATTACAAAAATAATTAATTCTTCAAAAGTTTTTAAAAACCTGGTCTATTTGAAGAAGAAAAAAATTTGTATGCTACCCATGCAAGCTGAAAATGAAGAAGAAAGAAGATATAAAAAGAAGAAAGTGTAACATTTTCAACAGAAGAACAATCATATAAAAAATATAAAGAACTTTACTACGTTATATTTTAAAGAAATGTTAACAAGGGAAAGTAAAGGTGTTCGAGCGCATACCGTATAAACCTCATGGACTCATTTTATGTGCTACCTTCGAGTGAGATAAAGACTCAGAAATCATATTCAAAAAGTTTTCATTTATTTTTTGTGTTGATAGTTTGTTTTTATACAATATAGTAGTATTTAAAAGAAATTATATGCAGTTTGGATTATTTTTTGCATTCTCCACTATGGTTTAGGTACTTTTTTCAGACTTAAAAGTTTGCTTTTTTCAAAAGCAGTTGAAAACGATTAAAATTAGATTATTGGGTTATTGAGTTGTCACTGTTCAACTGAACTGTTCAGTCCGAACAAAATGGTAGTGGAAAAAATGAGGTGAACTGAAACAAATTTTTGCCCCGGGGGGAGGGGGGTACATGTCCCACGGTCAGACGGGAGAGTGTCGCTGATTTTTTATAAACCCACCCATCTTTAATGTTCAAATTTTCGTGTACCCAAAATTAATTTTGTGTTTCACTCAAAACTAACCAACATTAAGGAAACTTTTTTTTATCTAACCCAACATTAAGGCAATTTTTCTAAAACTCATGCCCATGTTTAAAGAATTTCCGTCTTCAAACCCATCCTTATCGGCAGCACATACTCGTATCCATATATTAGGGTGTACCCCCACCCCCGGGCTTTTGCCATTCTCAATTTAAGTCGTACTGCTTTTTTTTTACAGTTCCAGCTATGCACAAACCAACTTGATAAAAATACACCTTCGTTCTGAGAAACTACCCTTGGGCGTCAGCATTGAAAGTTTTTCAGTAAAATGATCCAAACCGAATGGGTATTCTAATTAGCTGCCATTAGCACTTGGGACAAGAATTTGCTTTCACCTGGATAGTACCCTAATACCAGAGCCTTGAAAAGAAAGAAGTTAAAATTAAATCATAAAAGAAAACATTAAAATTGCTTTTTTTCTGTTGGTTTTTTTTTTGAGACTTTGGCACCAGGGTATCTGTATGGATGCAACATGTTTCTTTCAAAACAGAACTAACAACAAAAATTTTATAAAATTTCCTGAAGTACATAGCAATGGGAGACTTGTAGGCTCTAAATGTCTGCGAGTCTTAGGCTGGATTTATACATTGCATAAGGGATAGTGCAAAATTTATTTTACAACAGAGAATTTTTTGGTACTGTTCAAAGACAGGGCAACTATATTTTCTGGCCCCAGTCTCGACGGGGCGTTGACATTTTGTCCCGCTTTCTTGGTCGTTGTAACAGATAATTTGGAATTCAAGTACACAAAATCTCAAATTTCCTCGAAAATAGTTGATCTAGTCTTTTGGGTAAATAATATACATATCTATGGTATCAAATTTATAAATGTTCAAAATAATGGTAAATATAGTCAATCGTTTTGTACCAGATAAAGTTTTGTTATACGGGGTACACATATTATTTTAAAGACTTTGTTGACGGGGCACAAGCTTTTTAGCATTTTATGGCAACAGGGCTTTCGCTTTTTTCTAATTCATTTTTTGGCTTGCACCAGCCCTTTGTTAAAATAATTTTTGCACTGTCCCCAATAGTCACGTCGAAAAAATGACAAAGTATGAATTAAATGCGACAATTTATGCGACATTATACTTTCTATTCCAGTTGACTAAGGGCCTGATTGCCTGGGATGGGTAATTTATTTGTAGCTAGGCTCTGGCTCGCCTGAAAATTGTGATTACATGGGTAAGTTGACACGTTTACAGCTCGTCTATGACCTAGAGCCAACCCGCACGCACATAAACAGGGTCAGCTCGGTGTTGGCTCGGTTGACGCGGTTACACGATGAAAGCGAGCCCAACCGTTTAGCCGGGTAACCCGCCTTCGAAAAGCCGTTAACCAGGCACAGCGAGTTGACTGCCTTCCATGTAATTGCAAAATGTTTCATAAAGGATTTTTGACCGAAGAGCCGAGATGCGATTTGGCTTTACATATACGTTGCATTTAATTCAATTTCAGTTGACTAAAATTCAAATTAATCACTGAGTGCGTTCACTGTGTGTTTGATGTTGTATTGCATTATTCTGACTATTTTCAACAAATCTTTAAAATCGGACACCAACATTTTTCTCAAAATAATAAAAGACTGTTCAAACACCCATAAACATAATTCTCAATACAAAATAATTTTCTTTGAGTCACTGCAGCGAAACCATGTAAGTACAGCGCAATTAAACTGATGAAAACATTTAGGTAAGGGAACTAAGTTGCGAAACATATTTAGGATTCCAAAATAAACTGAAAGGAAAAAATCAATCTTGAAATGATTTGGTAAACACGTGACTGCACTTAACAACATGTGTTTTCATTTTAGGCGCTGAAACATGAGCATGCGCAATGAATGATGTGTGACATGAAAAGAATTAAATGTGACGTCTAAGGGCTAAAGGCAACTTCCACAATGGTCGATTTAATATAATTTTTTAGTCGATTGTAGTCGATTGTACTAAAATACGATTGTATTCGATGCGACTTCACGATTCAATACTATTGTTTATTTCTTATAACTAGGTTTTTTGGAAAAAAGATTGTCAAAAAGTTTTGGACTTTCGGAAATTATTTATTTACATTATGTAGCAATAGCGCATTGTGATGTTTGGAAAATGTTCACAGAAGCGCAATTTTCAGATTTTTAATGAGACTCGTACCCTTACGTTAACTAAAAATGTATTTGTAAATGTTCTTTAATTCAACTGTAAAACGCTTTTCTGCAATGGCTAAAGAATATAAAAGGGTTCCGATGAGAGAACAAAGTTCTGCTTGATGCACTCCTTGAAAAGATCAAGTTATTTTTAGAAAATGATAGTAAATTTGTGCAATAGTTATTCAACCATTGTAAATCTGATGAAATCATGGGCTTTTAGAAATCATGATGTGTGTGTTTTATATTTGTGTTTTATATTTTTTGTTTCTCATCACCCATGCATTTTTACTGTGCCATCTCAACACCATCCATATAAAAATGTACTGGTGTTGAGAAACTGAAAAATAGAAAAAACACAAAAATAAAAACATGTGGTAGGAAAGAATAAAAATGCATAGGTGTTGGGAAACCAAAATCCAAAAAATTAAATTTGTCTTTCAAAGTAACACCATGGGTCGGAGGAAATAGTTTATTTGTTGTAAAATATATTGTATGTACTCATTAGCGTCGAGAAGGGGAAGCAGATGGGGGTAAAAGGCCCAGGCCCTTGGCAAAAAGGGCCATAAAAAGTTTGTAACTAAATGTTGATTATTATTGCCTCGTGCCCCCAAGAGCCTGTAAAATATTGTATTTAAATATTAATGATTGCTGTACGACTCCACAATAATATCGAATGTCTTCTTACAACAACTTATTAGACTCACGTTGTTTGATTAAGCCGTTTGAAAAGTCAGTAAATGATTGAAAGCCCATAAAGGATTGTTTTGGTGTTGATTGTCGCAACGTTGAGCCATCTGTAAAAGCAAAACAATAAAAAGAAAATTACAAGAGAGGATAACGAAATGACTCAATTTATGAATTAGGAATTCATTTGCAACTACTATTTCGGCGTCCAAATTCCCATGGACACACCCAAACTATGCCTGTTTTTCATTGTTCAACAAAGAAAGTTTCTAAAGAGCAAACGTTACGCTCGTAGGAAGGTTGGTCACTTTTCTGGACTCTGTTTAATTAATTTTTAATGCAAGATTTATCCAAGTCCAATCAACAAACAAAATTAATTGTTTAATGTTTGTTAAATAAAACGAAAACATTTTATTTACAATAATCATGATATGTTTGTCTTGTAGGCGTTTGTGACTTTTCCAAATAAACAAACATGTTACTATTTTCGAGTATTTTTGCGTCATTAGAGCGCCACACACAAATCTTACATGTTTGTGCAGCCATTTGTTTGCTCTTATCACGGGTAGTTAGACGCCGTAGTTGAATGCTGTTTCTTTTGTAAAATGACGTCTGACGTTTTTTTGCTTGCTGAGGAGGAGGAAAATATCGCACGGTATGTACAGTAGAACCTCGTAGACAGGGAAATTGCTGTGACAAACTAAGCAAGTACCTAATACCAAATTTGACTTCAGAATATGATTATATGTTGGTAACTGATTGATTTTCAAAGATGGGCCCAAAAAAATTACTTCCGGATATCACGTGATCGATGACGTCATTGATTTGTCTTATAAAGATACATTTGATTTATAATAAAGATACTGTCATAACTCTTGAAATACTTCGTATATTGAAATGAATATAGTCAATGTAGATTCAGATCATCAAGACCTTTCCGAGGAAATTAAGTAGTTTTGGGTAATTTTCAGGAACTGATTCTAAAAATCAATGTTGTAAGGGCGTATTGAGGGGGTTGGCCTCTATTATATGTCAAAATCTCGTTTTCATGCATAAAAGACAAAAATACCTTAATAAAACTCCTCCCCATAAGGAAATTTTGTCACATTTTTTTAACTTGGGTAATTCTGGTGTGCTGATTCCAAAAATTAATATTATACGGGCATATAAGGCGTCATACTTAAGCATTTGAAGCTCAATATAATATATGTACAGAAAATAATCTCCTCTATGAATATCTTGCATCGTAGAGCTCTATTATCTCTTCATCAAAGTCGTTGTCACTGTCATTGCCTACCATTTGATCGGCCCAATCGTCGCCATCGTCATTCAGAATTTCGTTCGTCAATAGCAGTTCTGCGACATCATCCGGGTAGCATACATCACTCCAAACAACTTATCCCCTTTCATCCCATCCCTGATTTGCTGGATCGTCCAGAACCAACATTAAGCAGCCAGCTTGCCTAAAAATAGATGCAACATAATTTGATCGCCATCACGGAATCCCCAGTTGCTACGTTTGCTGCCTGGATTAAAGGGATCAGCTTTGTATTGGCTTCTTCCTGGTTGCTTTCTAATCTTTCATCAACGACAACTTTGTCTTCCGACCCTTTAGTGCAGTGGTATTCGTTGGAGAAGAAGATGGTATTTCCTCGTAGTTTGCTTTTGTCTTCTTCTATCGCTCTTTTGGATTAAATTGAATAACACTGCCTTATTGTCTCCATTCTGAAGGAAAATCGTGAGATTATAAGGAACCTGTTTTAACATAGCATTCACTCACTCCTCTTGCTTGTCTTCTCCCTTTAAACACTTGCTAATAATTAATTGATAATTGCTGCAATATTCATTCTCAGAGTTTTGGCATAACAAATCTGAGGGTTTTGAGCTTCCTGGAGGTGACTGAGCAAATTCGTGCACTGTCTCAGGCACACGTGGCAAAAAGCGCTCCAAAAAGAGCCTTTCCAATGCTTAATAATAATAATAATAATAATGAATGATTCAGTTTTCCGTATGTTAATAGGCAGTTCATTGTAAATTTTTGCTGCCATGAAACGAAACGATTTGCGTGCATATTCAGTTTTAATTTTTGGAAGCTTAACAAGACATTGATTGTTTCTTGTTCTCATTTTGTGGTCATTGATTTCGAAGTACCCTTGAAAAGTGCCCGTATTGATTTCGAAGTACCCGTCACAGATTTTTCGTTTTTTGGCGCACACGGTAGATTAAAGAATAGACGCACTCGGTGAACAAAACTCGTTATTTTTTTTTACCGGTGCTGCATATTAAGATTAGATTTACTTTCAACGTCATTGAAGCATCATACGATAAATATATATTCTATTAACGATACAGCATGTTGTACTGCAGTTGACGTAAAAAAATAATCACATAAAGAATGCACTGACAGCAGGAAAAGTTTTACGATATTAAAGCATGGCACGAGCCCTGTTTATTAACTTGAAGCAGATTAATTATGAACGCTTCTCTGTAGAGGAGTCACAGTGCTTTCTCAAAGATTACGTGCAAAACAGTCAATGGAGTCGATGACGCTCAAACTCACGTTGGTCATGAAACAAAAATTCATCAAGAGCACAGAAGGTCACAGTCAACTTTTATGTGTTTTGATAAGCAGCAGCAACATAAGTTAAGTCCATATAAATAGTTTGTGACAAAGATCAAAAGGAGGCTTAATTGAAAGTTAAGTGGTTCATGGCTATTGAAAACGTTCTCTGTGTGAAGTATATGATAACTGTTCATGTATGAAACAAGCGTCATATCACGAAATGGGTCACCATAGCAATATGGCAACCCTGTCTTTTATCAAACTGAATAAAATTGTTTCTTATTTTGTGTAACTGCTCGACTCGCTCTGAGATTATAACCCTTTATCCGTATCTGTCCTTGGTTGAATCAAATTCGATCCAGCAACCAAAAACCCATCAAATTATACATCAAATTATACATAAAGACAAATCTATTCATGAAGACAAATTTATTCACGAATAGAAAAGGTCAAGCAGCTCCGACACTCATAAATAAGCTTTTTAACTGACAATGGTAGCCATGCTGCAAAATTTTAAAACTGCCCCCCTCCCAAATTTTTTCCAAAATAAAATATTTATGGTAGCTTGTTTTATGGGGTCACATTTTCAGACCCCGTTCTCTGGTTCCTTCTGTTACCTGCCCTCCAAAACATTTAACCCTTCCTGTGGCGTGGGATAACACAATAATTTTTTATATCAGCCTAAAGACGGTACTTCGGGGCTTCCAAGTCAAATATGAACTTTTCCAATAAATAATGAGCTCAGCTTTGCAGACTGAACTGCCAGTCGATTTGAAATTGCCGAGTAAATACCGTTTTACATTTGCAGGTGGGGTGTCATATCCCTTACATCCCCACGAGGCCGGTCCTACGTTTTTTGTTTGAAATAATAAAAAAAATATTAAGCTTCTGCCAGTGTAGTGTCATTTTATTTTCTGCACAAACAGAGAAGAGTTCTTTTGAGACACCCTGTGCAATAGTTACAAGCTGCGTCAAATGCTGTCTGTCTTGCACTAAATTGGTTCAAAGTACAATAGAAAAATAACAGCAACATAATCGCCTCCAGCAGCAGCCATCTAAAAGAATATGAGGATCTGGGTTCTAGCAATTTTCCATTGTACTTTGAGCCAATAAAGTGCGAGACAGACTGCCTTTAAAGCAAATCAAGGGCTTGAGCGATTACATCAATTATATTATTGAAATTTTAAGGTGGAAATTAAATTTAAAAAGTAAAAAGTGACAAGCAAAAATATTACAAGCACAGCATGTTAATTAAAAAATTTAATTCTGTTGAATTATAAATTTTTAATTGGACTAATCCTAAAATGTAAAAAGTGACAAAACAAGGAAGTAAAATGAATTGAAATAAAAAACCAAAAACAACTGTGACTAACGTCAAGGTCGTCAAGAAACCAACAAGATCAAAGAAAAGTGTGTGGGCTTTCTCACTCAAATTCGTTGTAGCATTGGCCGAAGAAAAATCAGAGATTAACAGGTCAAAAACCAATTTTTAATGGTGCACATTTAATGTTAATCTATTTGCCCTGCTACATTCACAAAAAAATTAATTTCGCTCTTTCACCTGCTGACGTAATTGCGAGTCCAGACACTTTAAGCTTCACTGTTTGTAAAATAGGATCATAACCGAATAGGTGACAAAGATCGCTACCAAGACGAGGGGTTGGAAAAATCTAAATTCATTATAATTTTAAAATTCCAAACAACAAAAAGGTTTTGATGTATAAAAGCAAAACTTTTAGTCGTCTGCGATACATGACAAGTAACAATAGTGCATTTTCTTCCTTAAAAAGTTATCAAGATAAAATCCACGCTATTCCACAGGGTATTTAGTATTTTCTGACTGAAAGAAAAGAGAGAAGGAAAAAGAAGCTCACGCGAAAAAGAAAGAAACTGCAACAAGCAAAACTTCAGCGAAAAAGAGACGCATCAGCAAAAATAATATTTGGTGAAAATGTATGCTAAAGTCGGCTATCCCCAACTTATATATTAGACTTCCAGGAATTGGGCTGAGAGAAGCACCAGCCCTTCCTGCCTGGAACATATAACAGCCCTTCCTGCCTGGAACATATAAGAAAGCCAGTGCCTTTAACTGTAAATCCTGCTGCCAGCAAGAGTAAAACAAAAACAAAAGAAAAGAAGGATAAGAAAGCAGCGGGTGGGTGGGAGCAATAAATCAAAATTGTGGAATTTTACCATTTGCCTTCACTTGTTAAATGCTTGTGAAACTCAGTTACTCTGTATTTTCAGGTACAATTGTGGCGGCCAGTGTGGTGTGCCGACAACCTTTCCTGAGTGACGGGACGAGGGATAAGTCATAACCCCTGAAACAAAATCTCTGAAAATAAGGTTTCATAAGGAAATCGACTAAACTGAAATTCTACCTCTTTGCAGATGACACCTATATTTAATTTTCGAAAAGATAAAAAGCAGAAAGTAGTCTCAAATGAATCGTAAAAAAACCTCACTAAGAGTGGCATTTCTCAAGGCAGCGTACTTAAGCTACTCTAATTTTTATTTTATGTCAACAATTTACTAAATTCCATAAATTACGGAAGCATTAAAATGTTCGCTGATGACTTAAAACCGTATTTTATTCACGAAAAAGCCTGGAACACGTGTCCATTGTGAAATGACAATATAGATGCAGTTTTTATATTATTTGTTTTCTCACCTTGAAAAGCGAATGCAAATAGCCATGTCGTACATTCTTTAAATCAAGAAAGGTTCTCCATAGCGAAATTCTATTGGATTTTCTTATCAAATTTATTTTTTCCAACTAAAGTATATACCTGCTATGTTTACTTTTCACCTTTTCCTCCCTTGACAACGCAATCTCAAAAATTCTACCGCGACGGCCGTAGCGATACAATCCTGAAAGCAGTAGTCAATGTACATCCTTAATATCCAACTTAAGAACCACAGCAGAAAAATCACAAATGCTTTTTGCAAAATGTAAAGCCAAAGGTTGATACTGGAAGCACAAGACTTTACAAAATGACCGAAAAATCATCAAAACATCACCAAAATTCCATTTCGTTACCAGTCTTAAAAAAACATTTTCCAGCAACCATGGGTAAAACAAAATTAATTTTAGAAATCATTGCTATTTTTATAGTAACGTGAAAAAACGAAACTGTAATTACAGTTTGAAAAACATACTTTTAAGCAATACTTTTCAATGAATTTGTAGCTTCGGACAAAAGGCATATTTGTTCTGATTTATAGGAGCATAATATTACTTCGAATAATAATTCTGAAATTTGTAACAACATTAAATGATGGAAAATAAATTTAGGCTTGCTAATTACTCAGAACCGCATGGTAACATGCATCAAAACCAGGTCGGTCATCATAAACAAGCTAAATTTCCAGATTTTAAGCGACATTTAATATTGTGAGAAATATTGATCCTTCCTCAACATATAACTGCGCAAAAATAAACAAGATTGGAAAAAAATTGTGATTTTTTAAACGTGAAAATACATTTGGGGTCAACCAATAGAATTGCACTAATTTTGGTGCAAAAAGTTCTCAAAATTTTGCACCAATATTTTCAATGCTCTTTTTACATGAAATTCTTAAAAGATATTAAAGTATTATCGATTATCTAATAAAATATTTTGCAAAGAGTTAAAAACATTGCACAAAGTACAGAAAGTACAAAAAAAGAAAATACAAAAACCAAAGTAAAGTACAGAAAGTACAAAAACCAAACCTGTGCAACAGTGTAACACAATAAAGTATTGCAAAAAAATTCTTGCTGCAAGATTGAGTATTTCTAGTATACTTATTGTGCATTATTTTCGATGTTTTGTCGATTATTATGTTAAAAAATCCAATCTTTTAAATTACGAAAGATAGACATTTAGGTATGGGACAATTTTGTGAAAACAATTGAATACAAAAATGACTATGTAGAATTTCCAGGAAGTATATTGTGCTGATTTTACAGTGATTCATATTTAGGTTCGCGTGCAGAGTTTTAAAATTTCAGAAAAACAAAATTCCAATCTAGTATGTTTGAAATTCAGACAGCATGAAATCATTCTTTTTTTCAAAATAGCAACAATCTTTAGCTTCTACAGTCCTCCGTTTTCCATTGTTCTAAAATCATAAACTTGCTGCTATTTTGAAAGAAGAATTCATATCATGTTGTTCATGTTTATGAAACGAACAGAAATCAGCAAAAATACTATATATAGTTTTGGAACTACAGTTTCGTTTCTATAATTAAAAATTATGCGGTGGTCCCTTTCTCTATATATATCCTATTATGTGTTATTGCGATCGTTAAGATATTACAATGAAGTAGACATGACTATTCAAGAAATGAAACAAGCCTCATGTGCAGTTCAGTTATATTGACAGGTTATGACTAATCAGGATTATCTACTCACATGCAACAGCTTCTTCAGCAGCTTCTATGGCCTGCTGTCCATAGGTCTCCGTGGCTTGTTTTCGTGTTTATTTTTCAATTTTCTAAACCATGGTGACAAGATCAAAATAAAACGGGGAAAAAACAAAAACATAACAAAACAAAAACATACCTTTTTGAGCTTTGAAATAGTCCTCTGCAAAACTAAAAACATCATTCCACAGCCTGCATTCAAAGCGAGTTTCCATCTTTGGGAGATAAAAATAAGGTGCGGTGCCATTGGCGAGTCGAACTGACAAATTGTGGAAAAAGTATAAGCCAAAGTCAACAAGGGCTCCAGCCATAGGGTGATTGTCACATAAAATATGTTTTTCGTCCAAGTGCCATCCTCGAACCCTTACCAAGAGTTGTGCAGTCTTTTCCTTTAATTTTCGCACTGAGCCTAAAAAGTATGGAAATGAATAAGACTATAAATACGCCGGGATTTATCCCAATTTAATAAGAAATCTTATTTTTTTATTTCTAAAATAAATTGACAATTCCCTCTGTCCTTTTCTGTTTTTTAGGAGAAGGCTATACACATATTTGTTTATGAGAAACCAGTTTATATACAAGAAACCAGGAATGGAGCTATGGAAAAGAAACTAAAGAAACTTTTAGAACTCAACCAGAATTATCAAGAAACTTTATAAATTTTATTTCTCTTCGTAATTTCTTATTCACCGGAAGCAGAGGGAAACTGACTTAATTTTTTAAAATTTAGCAGCTCTCAGCAAAGGTTGAAAAAGTGATCATCCAGAGTATTGGCAAAATTCTTGGCTAAGGAAGACTAAGAGCCGAAAAATTCTTGGGAGATTGATGAGTTCATACTTTAAACTTTAAAGTCACCATTATAAAGAAAGTAGGTTGTTTTAATGTCGAAACATAGACTGGAGATAAAAGATGTTTCTTCAAATTGGCATGAAAGCTCACGGATTAGGGCAAATCTAGTTTCACGTTTTGAACAGGTATACGTGATCGCAGATGACTGGATAATGTCCCAAAATCTAAATTTGCTCTTTGGGCGTCGTTTAGAGCACATTTTTAGATTTCTAGCCACATAGATTTTGAGCTACAGTCCTGAAAACTAAGATAGGAAATATAACGGCTCTTGGCAATGCTTAGGAAATATAACGGCTCTTGGTATTCAGCAAATCCTAACAATTAGGAAGCAAATTTATCAGTAATATGCTTAGTGGCGTAATATAGGGTTTCAGTAAAATTGATCATCGTTCATTCCTTGAATAAGGAGTTGTGAGGTATAGATAGTACGGTCATTAATTCCAGTCATGCTTTGCTTTGTTTCCCATAGAAACAATAATTCTAAAGGGCTACATTTGAATTCACATACAATTAGAAAAATTTTCTTCAAAGGTTGAAATTAAATTTAATGCAGTAGTTAGTTCAATCATGAGCCCCACGTAGAACCTACCGGGTGTCCCAAAAAACCTTACATTGGTTTTGCAAATGCAATGCAAAATTATGAATGTGAATCTTCTTATAAACCCATCAAGCAGACATTCTGATAACATATGAACGATTTGTGACCTCCATTATAAAAAAACAAATATAACAGCGGTAATATTGTCATATTATTCAAACGTTTCTTGCAGTGAAAGCAACGGGAATCGGTAATGACGAATTTTAGGCCTTTCAATAAAAAAGTATCATCAGCAAGGGGGGAAAATCAGCCAATTTGTTTGCATTGTTTACAAGGGCCAATGGAATTGCTTCATTTTCCTCACGTGATGTACCAATTATATCATGTAAGATTTGTTGCTGTAGAAGCTGTGGGTTGAAATAGGGAAAAGTACTCTCCCTATTTCTGCCCGGGGGCAGTAGAAGTTTGGAATTTCTAAAATATTTTTGGTAAATATGAAAGAACATAGATTTTTCTAAATATCTACCGGGGAGCTAAGCATTGCTGGCTGTGGATTCATTGAAATCATCGTTTGTTTATTGCTATGGTTTTGGAATTTTATAAATCAGACCGCTGGTCAATTTAGGAAAGGAACAGGAGAAAGCGTGTTTTGCTCTAGAATTTCTTGCAAAATGAAGACGATAAAGAAGCAAATGGCTTGTAAAAACTTAAACGAGCAATCAACGAAACACATTTCCCTTCCAAATGGCTGTCAAATGTGTCTTTCAGCCCAACCACAAAAATTTGCATAATAAGAGTACGGACCTGCAAGGGCTTCATGGCGTTCGATTTATTCGAAAATACCTATTTTGTAAAAACTTGAATTGAATGAACGTACATCAAGAAAAAATGTGAAATGACATCAATATTATTTCAGGTCAAAGACTTTTTAAGTTCAAAATAAATTCATCCCTGAGAAAAGGGTTCACAAATTTTACTAAGAAATTTGATAGACTATCTACCATTCTTCAATTGTATTTGAGATAAAAATTCCCTTCATGGAGAAGACAAAAATTTATGAAAATGCTTAAATTTTATAGAAAAATAGCCTATACCTAAATTCATAGTGCTGTCTTTCTAGCCTACACGTAGCTTTTTGTCATCTTTGTTTTTTTCTTGAATTTCGTTCCAATATGTTCCCACAAAATGTGTTCCCACAAAAATCGAATGCAATGAAGCCCCTGGATGTCAGCAATTTTATTATGCAAATTTTAGTGGTTAGACTGAAAGACACATTTGGGACGGAGATGTATTTCGTTGCTTGTTCGTTTAAGTTTTTACAAGCCATTTCCTTCTTTATCGTCTTCATTTTGCAAGAAATTCCAGAGCAAAACACACGCTTTCTCCTGTTCCTTTTCTAAATTGACCAGTCGCCTGATTTATAAAATTCCAAAACCACAGCAAAAGGAAAAATATTTCTTCAGGGAGAGATCTGGTCAACTGGGCTGCTGCAAAAACACCATCAAAATTGCCGACAAAGCAGACTAAAAAGAATCCTTTCGCATGGTAAGGTGCCACTTTTCTAGAGGTGAGATCTCACTCAGTTAAGATACATGCTATCATATAAATCGTGTAAGGTAGGATGAAAGCTAGAAGAGATTTCGGTTTTAACATGCTCCTATATCTTCAGTCTTTATGCTATTATTAAGGTGAGATAATTTATAATAAAAACCAGCTGAATTTTGTTTCATCTCTGAGCTCCTGATTGGAAAGAGTAAGTATTTACCTCACAGAAACTTAAAGAACCCTTCATAAATAAATACATAATAAAAGTATGTAGATACGACATAAGTTGAAGCAAAACTTACCAAGCCATCAAAAAGAATATTTTAATATATATCTATTTAAGAACATTAAACATCATATAGAGTTAAGCTTGAATAGGGTGCTAAAACAAATGACTAAAATGCAATAATTGAAATATAAAGTTAGTTTACCATCAGGATTTTTGAACTCAATAACCTTCTTGTTTGCTGCCAAAAGATTGATCTGGCCTTCTATAAGATTTTTCCAGGTTGGAGAAAGTGAATCTTCAAAGTCAGCCATGAACACATCTGATCCACTGTTCAAAGCGTTGATAACCATTTTCCTGTCTGTGGGACCAGTGATTTCTACGTGCCTTCTTTGGAGATCGTGTGGTATAGGAGCAACGGTCCATTTATCGTCGTGGTCTCCAACAGGGTACTAAAAATAAATAAAAAGTAATAACCTTTTATTAAATTGTAGACTATTCTGGATGTATTTAGAATTGCAATGCTTCTGAAGAACATCTTCTAAAGAAGAGAAAAAAACTACAAAAATAATTACTGAAATTTTACAATTTTATGAGTAACTTTTTTAGCAAAGAATTTTTTAGCCAATAAATTTAGGATCTCCTTTAGGTCTGTTGATGGCAAACGCTTTCTTGAGTCGCTTAGAAGAACATTTAAATAACTTTGAAGAAATGCCTTCGTAGTAAAAAAAATATGTGGATGATACATTCGCAATCATGGCCGACATTCAATCAGCCGAAAACTTTCTCGCTACATTGAATCAATGTCATTCTTCCCTCAAGTTCACTATGGAAATTGCGAACAACAAT
>JAYJMH010017572.1:0-20750 GCA_036873815.1 Phacellophora camtschatica
ATAGATAGATAGATAGATAGATAGATAGATAGATAGATAGATAGATAGATAGATAGATAGATAGATAGATAGATAGATAGATAGATAGATAGATCTATTGTGAAATATTATTTTAATATTGTTCTTGTTTCGTAGGTAGAAAATAGAATCAAATATTATAAATCTAATGATTTTTTAGTTATTTATTTTTCGTTAAATTTTTTAAGGTTGAACTGAAGAAGAGATATAAAGTACGAATCATCGTTGAAGAATCAATGTCATTTGGTGTTCTTGGAAAACATGGTAGAGGAGTTACAGAGCACTTTGATATTTCCGTAAGCTAGATTTTGGTTGTTTGTTTGTTTCTTTTAGTTTCAGGCAAATATGCAATCACGCATTGTATTTCACATAATGGTAAAAAATTACGGAGAAGCTTTTGATTCAATAATTCTGTTTCTGATTTCATTCAACGACGCATGATTTTTACATATATCGTCATTACTAGGACCTTTGTTAATAAGCGATTGTTGAATCGATTTTGCCAGGTATCAAGAATTGATCTTCGCGGCATGAGGTTTGCGATCGTGTAGCTATTTTGGGACACCATTTAGAAGTTCTGGTTACTTTCAGGGCGTAATGAGTTTTGGACAATGATTGCATTTTATTTTATTTTCATATTAATATATCATTGTAACGATTCAATCTATCATTTTACTTTATAATTGGCCTTGTCAAAGACAAAATTATAATAACACAGTGGACCCAGATAAGCAAAGTTTGGAAATAGGCTAATATGTTGAGTTTCACCAAACGTTTTGCAACAAACGAGGGCTTGTTCGAAGCAGAATAACAAGGTCAATCCAAAAGGTCAAAATGGTGGTCACAGATTGAAAGTGTGTTATTTGGCAATTTAGACTAAAATTAGAAAATTGAAGGCTACTCATTTTTTAAACAACACTATTACAATAAAATGAATCATTATACTTTTGCGTTATAAACAATATCATAGATTAAATATGAACTTTTTGAAAGGGAATAATAAGTTTAACGATGTAAAACAAAAATAAATAGTTCTTCGACAGCTGTACCTTGTTTTCCTTTTGGCATCGAAGAAATCAGACCATTTCAGCGAACTGCGTGATCAGTTGCTCCACATTCTTTGCAGAGCCTACACACCTTGCTTTTGAGAATTCGATTGAGGATTTCAGGACTTGATCGTGCGAGTAAACGAGTTATTTTGAGGGAAATAGAGCATACAAGAATAGAGCATAACTAATCAACACTCTTTTTCTCAAAAATTGCTTAGAGTTTCCAGGTCTTTTTTAAATCCAGATAGCCCTTTTTATGTAATTTCCGAAAAATATTAGTTATAAATGGAAACTCTATGCCACGTTTTTGTTATCTGCTCTTAAAATCCAAATAATGATAAAAAATGGATCAAAGTATGATGATAAATTTCTTGTTATATTTAAAATTGTCTTGCAAAAAAAATGAAAAATATTTTTTTTGAAATGCAATAACACAGTATGATTGATTAAGCTTAACCAAATATTCAAAATTAAAAATGTTAGCTCCTAGACGCATCACGAGCTTATAAGTCAGTATATATGACAGCATGACAGAGTGCATCTTTGATAAAGTTAAATGTTTCATAATTGAAGAAAAGCAAAAATATAATTTTCAATCAAATTGAAATAGCTATAACTTTTGAACCAAGATACCTAAAGACCTGACCCCCCATCTTACTCAAAATTTTATGTAATTTCTGGATAACCAAGTTTGTTCATCCTTTGAAGCTGTTTTTTTTTGCCTATTTCCATGTCTGGGTCCACTGTGAATAAGGTATTTTTAATATAAGCAATATTGATGCAAATAAATAAAATGTTTTAAGTGACAAGTGGTACACATTCGACTTTTTGCAGATTAATGAAATTGATCTTGTCGCTGCCTCTCTGGAAATGTCTCTAGCGACCATTGGTGGGTTTTCAGCTGGGTCGTCATTTGCTGTCGATCACCAGGTAAAAATTTATTTTAACGCATTTAACCCTGAACTGTTGTGGATACAACGAACTATCCCTATTGTGCAGAACAATTACTTTTTGGTCGTGTTTTCTTGTATTTGATTGGTTTTAAATCGAGCTTGCATGCCTATAATGCACCGAATTCCGCTAAAACTGTTGTTGTAATTTTGAAAGCGTTACTTCGCTCGTGTGATGTTGGAGTGTCATAAGCCAAGCCCGTGTGTGATTTTTATCAATCATCTTTTAAACATTCAACGCTTTGTGTTGTGGAGATGAGGGCATGGTTTATGGTTTGTTTTCTCGAGGCCAATGGGTAGGCAGCAGGGTGTTCTAAGTGGGTAAATCGTCGGTCTGCAAACAGTAAAGCAGCGTCATAGTACTTAGGCCTTGATCTATATGATTATAATATTATGTATTAAAAGACTTTAGTATCGTCGGCATGAATTGAAAACATATTTTCACTCTCCTGGCATGTTTTCTTGTTTCATTTGTTGTTTATCATCAACTTCTTATCTTCACAGCTTATATACCGCCTGAGCCTTCTAAACTTCCGGCGGCAAATGGAATGACCCTTGAATATCTTTACTGCGCAAAATCAAACGGGGGTTTTGAACTAAAAATCAAAAATCTTTCAAGCTTTGTGTGTCAGTATTCGCAACTAGGAAAAGCCATAGCGCCCATTGATATCGATGAAAAACGTCACGTTCTCAGGGAGTAAACACGTTGAATTTTCTCCCCTGTCATTTGTCAAGACCTAGAGATTTGAATTTCTTCCCAGACTCAAAACACAACAGGTGCCTACGCTATGCCCCTTAGCCACTCTTAAAGCTGCAATACCCTTGAAAATTATATTTGATATTTGATAAAACCTGTTAACAACGAGGGCAACAACACCGAAAAGTCTGTTTTTCTACGGCATTGTTTAGTTTCTTCCACAAATGCCTAGAATTTCGAATTATTTCCTTGTGTCATTTCAATTACAAAGAATGTTAACCCTGTTGTAACATCATGATTTCTCAAATATATTTTGTAAAAGTGGCCTTGCTTTGTGGAATGTTTACCCCTCGTGGCATACATTTCTCAAGAATAATTGGTATAAATGGTTACTCAGTTTATAAATCTGATAATAATTAAAAAAAAGAAAGATGTTGCAACACAGGGGTAAATAATTTCCCTATAAATTCAGAATTTTTGTGTTCAGGAATGATAAATTTGAATCCAGAGTCGATTTTCTCAAAAGACAAAATTGTGAAAAATTTCATAATTGCATAGACTTTAATTGCGATTTGGTGGAAATATGGTGTCGTGTAGCTTCCATTTTTTTCATTCCACAGCGTTTATCCGGGCAAGGATATAGCTACTCTGCATCTCTTCCTTCACTTCTTGCAACAGCCGCTGATTCAGCCATTAACATAATGAAACGAAGACCAGGTCAGTGTTTGTTAGGCTTATTACGTTATACGTCTCTTATGACGGTCAGTAAAATAATTTTTTATGAATTTGCATTTTAGGAGGTAAATGCTGGTAGAGCTTTATATTTATTTTAGAAACCGGGTGACCCAAAAAAACGCTAAGGATTTGATGGACTGCAGTGACTAAAAAATATGTTAAAAAATATGTTAAATGTGTTTTCGTAGTAATTCATTGATAGTTAAATTACCGATGAATACCTTATTTAGCATTATTGGTTGCTTATGAGCCAGAATATCCATTTTCAAATCTCAAATTTTGCCTCCACCTCAAATCAGAGATTTGGCTACGAAAATATTTGTGGGCTATTTAAGTTATATTTTAGTCATCTTTTACGTTTTGTTTGGTCACCCGGTATTTTAATCCTGGTTCACTTAGTAGATAGATTTCGTCTGTTAATTGCAAACAGATGGGGACCAAAGGTTTTAATTCACGAGAGTCTTTTAAATTGACAGAAAAGTGTACTGTTGCCTACTTTTGATTTTCTTTTTTAGACCATAGGGACAGCTGTCTCTGTACCCCGTCCCTGTTCCCTGGATGTGAATCTGGCGGTCAAAACCCTTGATATATTAACACCGATATGGATATCGTATAGATGCAGATAGATGGCACGTCTTTGTAACCGAAAATACCGGGTGTCCCAGAAAAACCATAAATTGGTTTTGCTAATATAATACAAAAACTCGAATATGAATCTACTTACAAACATATCCAGTAGACAGCGTGGTAACATACGATCAATTTGTGACCTCGATTATAAAAACGCATGTGTAAGAGAGATGATATTATCATGTATATCCTGAAGCTCTTTGCAGTGAAAACGATATGAATCGCCATTGAAGCGTTTTAGGCCTTTTAGTGATGAGTATCGTCGATTTCAAGTCGAATGTATTTATAATATTATACTACTAGGATTAATATTCTACTACTGGATATATTTATAAAAAAAATAATATTCACGTTTCAAAGAGTAGAACTCTTGTTTCAAGATTATCTGGCAGCCACAACCCTTGATTTATATGTATAGACTAAAAACCATGAAGTATATTGTGTATATTGGTGCAGATAGAATGTACTGCCCATGTAACTGCAAATGTAGAATAATGTTTTGTTCTCGCATAAGTTGTCTTTTTGGTTCGATTTTAATGCTGAGAGTAGAACTCTGGATTCAAGATTATTTGGCAATAATTAATAATAATTGATATTGATGAGCCTGATACTGTTATGGTTTTTGTAAATTTTCTCTTGTACTCTTACTTACTTCGCTACTCTTATATTTGCATACTGTTATGTACCCGGTGCCTTTATTCTCTTATCCATATGGCAGGTCTATTAAAGATAGAAAAGTAAATTTATTCCTCAGTTTTCAACAGCTATTTTAAATGTTCTTTTTGTAGAAATGTTTGAGAAGCTTCGAGATAATTCACGCACACTCAGAAAAGAACTTAAAGGGTACGAGCCTTTTAGAAAATATTTTGAATCCAAAGTTATTTGTTTTTTTTCTGACTCGAAATGTCAGGTTTTGCAACATGAATTTGAATCTTTACAATTTGAACACGCTTAACTGAGACTTCTAGTTGACTCTTACCGTTTTATATATTATTTTATTAAAATTTATTTTCTCTTGGTATTTCATCCCTGGTAAGTGGAAAAAGACCAAAATTGTTTTGAAAAACCCCAAAAATTAGATTTTTTATTGCCCATTCAAAAAGTGTTTTTGCACTCGTATAAAAGATTAAATTAACTTTGCACTCATCAATTTAGAATTTATCATATAATTTTAGTCACGTGATCGATATTTCATGTAATTATGGTTTGAACGAAAGTAACTATTCTGGCATTCTCACTAGTTCTGAGTCGGTGTTAAATCATAGCTAAGACGAAGACACAAGCTATCCCCCGACACTTGTTCTTAGGATACGCATCTCGGACTAACTTTTTAAAAGTGAAATGTGCAATTGTTATTTGTCATATATCTGGAGATAGTTCGTGTATTTTTCTCTGATCTGATATCCACAACTAAACTGACAGTTTTATTTTCAGCGTAACTGGCTTGAGCATTGATGGTGACTCTGTCTCGCCAATAATTCATCTCAGACTTACTGGCAGTAATGGCGACCTTCCACGGGAGGACCAAGAAAATCTTTTGCAAAGTTTAGTTGATGAGGTATTGTTTTGTTTTGTTATATTTGTAAAACATTAATACATGAACGAAAACTAAAGGTTCATGTCTTACGCATAACAATGTTATTTACCATTGTGTGTAATGTAATCGGTTTCACACTATGCGTGCACTCAATTCAAATAAAATCGAATCGAATCGAGCCGAATCAGAATCGACTTCTGGTGAACGAAACAACAAACAACGAACAACAACTTGCTAAAGAAGATGTTAATACCAACATCGTTTAAAATTACATAATGATTAGTAACGACATCATGATTACATTGTTTAAAATTTTTGCATTGTTTGTGTATAGCGCGATTTCACACGGTTGAATGATTTTGAATGGAATTAGGATTGTTTTGATTCGGAAAAGAACATGCGGTAATTATTTGACAATTCTCTGTGACAATCTTTTCTTTTAAATATAACAAGTTTGTGTTTGCAGACTGACGCAAATAAATTATTCTCGTTTGTCGGGTTCTCATTCCAAGAAGGTCGACCTCTCTTTGGTGCAAACATTTCATTGAAAATAAGGGTTACAAAAAGTTGAAATAAGAACTCTTTTAAGGTAACAAATAACTGAAACTCATGCTATTTTTTCTTCATAGAATTCTTTTTCTCTTTCGTATAACATGAAAATGGCGTTTGTTCAGAATTGAATTGAGCAAAATCTCATATGCAATCTTATTCCTTCTTTTGAACAATAATTTCATGAATCTATGACTTGTTTACATGTATTTTCTTGCATTCGCAGGCATACAACGAGGACATTGCGCTGACAATGGCAAGATACCTTAACCAGCAAGAAATCTATTTACCTACTGCAAGGTATGCAATTTGTGCATTTATAACGTGCCTCTGAGGGTTTTCTGTTGCGTAATCGCTCTAAGCGTTTTTAAGATTTAGCCCCAAAATTCCAAGCAGCCTCTGTATGATGTCGCTGTATTTGGTAAATCAATTACATTCGACGCGTGGAAAACATAACCGTCTGAATCAAAAGTATTTGAATTGAGTATCAGTTATATCGAGTTGAATATCAGTTATATCCGGCACATGAAGAATGTGCCATCTATATGGGGCCTTAAATAACACGAAAAATCGAAGCTAAACCCGCCAAGATATACGGTGCTTTGACAGACTGCTTAAACTTTTCATAGTGGTCAAATATCCTTTACCCTGGAAGGGCCATGTGGTCCATTGGAAACAACATACAATTTTGGGGTAGGGTTAATGCAGACGAACTTCGTTGTTCAGTGCAGAGATTTTATTGTCAGCCCGTTTTTTTAATTAGGTTGATATTTTTTGCCTCCTTCAGTGATGTTAAAATTAAAAATGAAGCCGAGTGTGAACGGGAGTTATTTTGAAATTCTTTATCCAAGAATATACTTCAGTACCCGGTTGACAAAATAAAAGTTCCGCCCTTTGCTGCCGGCAGTGGTTAGGGGCAATTCTTTTTCTCCTCAATCTTTGCTTACCGGTCGGAAATATAGGTTGATTTCCTTTGTTAAAACGTATTAAAATAGCACTTTTGGGCATGATCAGAAAACGTTTGTTACTCTGCCCCACCAATTAATAATTTGAATTTTCTCTTCTGTTCCTTGTTATGTTTTTTTCGCGTTTGATTTTTTTCTTTAACAATAATGATATTTAATTATAAATATTAATGATAATAACGATAATAGATGATGTCATCTTAACATCATTTTCAAGCTAAATGAAATAAAAGACGTATATATAGAAAAATAAACAATAGAGAGATTTTTTATCATGTGGTGAGAATTTGGGCGGTTCAGATTATTGGCGCCAAAAAACTAAGTGAATAATTTGGCGGCGATGGAATCTGACTGCTTGTTCAATTTTGGCTTCAAATCTTTAAAGAACAACATTTCGTAGATTAGACAATCTGTTTTCCCTCGATAATGATATGTTTTATTTCTCTTAGTATACGAGTGACTGTCAACAGTGAGCTTTCTGGCGAAGAAATCTCTTTCAGCGCAGAAACTATCAAGAAAATTGCAAAAAACTTATTTGGATGACGTAAAAGACCTCGTAAAAAGCGATCTCGTAGTAACACATATGATTTGGAGTCCACCGTATAATGTATTGGACTTCCAAATGTATGGGGATGTCCCGCAAAAAATTCAAATACATTTACTTACCTTGTGAATTTCGTGAAAAATTCAAATACATTTACCTAGTAACTTTCGTGAATTTAGGTTTTTTAAATTATAATTTAGAATCTTTACATTATTTAAAAATTTTCATGATAAAAATGTAGTGTTCTCTCAGAAGTAAATATTCTTCACAATAATTCATTATTTTTCTCCAGCAAGGAGTTACGTTTCATTTTTCGTTCCCAATTTGACTCTCAACACTTTCCAACAAGAATTCACAAGAAATTTAATTCTTTTTCTCTAGTGGAACATTGCAGTATTGTGAAGAATATTTACTCCGTTCGGGATTTCAGAAACTTAGACCCTTTTGAAAAATATTTATAAATTTTGTTCCATGTTTAAATAAAATTTAAAGCCTTCAGTACCGAAAGTTTTTAATTCTTAACAAATTTAGTACTGAAACTTTCTCAGGAGGACGTTGAGTTAAAATTTTATTAGGAGACATTAGGAGACGTTCAGTTACAATTTAGGCCAACAGAACAAAAATTGATATATTTATTCATGATCATGGAACGCGGAGCTAGGGGGGGGGGCTGCGTCTCCCAATTATCTGCGAAACATTTTTAGCCTATGTTAAATTCGGCATAGCCCTCAAATCCAATATGTTATCCTAAAAATTTGATATATCCCCCCCCCCAATCCAAAATAAACCCCGCGGTCCCTGTTTCATGATTGAAACGTTTTTAGTTGACTTCATTTCCATTAAATATATTTTAAGAAACTTTCCTATATGCGATCTTTGTTTAACTTCAATGGTACAGTACTTAATTCCCTCACACAGCGGACACCAAAGATGAATTTAAAAACATTTCGGACAAAGTTATTACGAACACAATATTAGTCAGATCACGAAAACTGACCTCAAAGCACCTTTGCGAAGATGTGCATGCGGCCAAAAATGTTTTGATTATAGAGGAGCTCATTTATGGAATAGATCGACCATATAAACTAAAACATTTAAAAATCTTAATCAATTCAAACAGGCGCTTTCAAACATCGTTCAAGATCTCAGCGTGTAGTCTTGTTTTTAAATTTATTTATTTCCCTTTTTTGAATATTATATATTTATTTAACATTGTAAATGTTAGTAGCTAATCAATTATTTTTTTGCTTTAGTTGTAACATGGCTCCCTGTAAATCAGTCTAAGCACACTGAGGGGCTTCCATGCATAAAGAATTTAAAATAAATATTTACTCTATTAAAGCCAAAAATGAATCTTTATAAAAATGTCATGATCATTACTGACTGAATATCTTAATTATTTCACTTCATTTTTCGTGATTTGTACACTATATTAAGTTTCCCACAGCACTATATAAATATATACCGGGTGTCTTGAAATAAAGTTCACCCGTTTGGTTGCTTGTACCTCAAAACCGGTAGGGCCAAAAACATCAAATTATTTTGAAAGCGACGTCTGAGGGACGAAATTAGAATATGCGATACGAAAAAGGTGGGTGCGACCACCTTTAGGCATCGAGAAATCGAAAATAAAGTAGGCTTGGTTGCTATACGTCCAAGTAAAACTTGTTGAACGTCCAAGTAAAACATTGAAGCTTGATATCATTGAGATCAAACATTGACTTCATGCTATGCTTTGAAAGAAAATAAAAAGCCTTTATTCAAACTGCGAAAAATGATGCATAAAACTGAAAATGCATGAAAACTGAAAGAGTCTTTAATTCATGAAAACTGAAAGGGTCTTTGACATGGTTGCGGAAATCTCTCTTTGTCCATGTGCTCTCAAGCTTTTGAAATTTGATCAACGTTTTTCAGTGATTTCGAGATTTTTGAAAATCGCTTATAACGGAAGAACAAGCGTCGAAAAAAATTGCCAAAAATTGTTTTTAACTAGTTTAGTTTTTTTGACGTGAATATCAACTTTAATCACTAATCCGTGCAGTACACGATTTTTGGTAGCTCGTCAAAGATGTTCCGGTTTTTTTGGCGCACCCGGTATAAAAAATAAAAAAAATATATATAAGTTCTCATAAATTTTCGCCGCCCATTGACAGCCTCGTTAGTGAGCAAACGTTTAGTTTTACACTAGTCCGTTAATTCCATCAGCTAATCAATTGTAATAATCAACAGAATGCAGTTTTCATTGCCTGCGTCCAGACTCAGCAAAAGAGGAATGCGTAGGCTAAGTTTTTAAGGTATTTAAAGAAAGATAAAATCGACGTATACAACAAGGCAAAGGCAATTTTCGAAAGAATACTTCATCGAGATGGAAAAGGAAACTGTCCTATATACAGAGGGAAGTTTTTGAAGAGAAATAAAAGAACGAGATATGAAAAAGGAGGATGTGAAACGATATTATGTTTCTAGATGCGACACCTGGAGAAGAATTGGCCAGAGAATGCAGAAAGATATTGAAAGATGCTGAATTAGAAATTAAAGTTAAGAGAGAAAGCAGGAATTAGAATAAGAATTAGCAGAGAAAGCAGGAACCTTGCTAAAGAACCATTTAACCAAGTCAGATCCATTCAGAAAGAACTCGCGTGAAACAAACAATTAATGTAAAGTGTGCCAAAGATTAATTGCAAGCAGAGAGATGCGCATGTGGTATACAAAATTAGGTGCCTTCTTTGGTGTCGTGAAGAATATCCAAAAGACGGAGAATATATCGGGGAAACAGCTAGAAGTATTGGAGAACGCTTAACTGAACACATAACAAAGTATGCAGAGAAAGAAAGTGACGCACAATTTCAACTTCGAAAATAAATATCTCAAGTAACAAGTAGCACAAAAGTTGTCAAATACTACGGTATTTTATCAAGAACCATTCGTAGTGTTTTATGTAATATTTTCATCGTTAGACGCAATCAAGTCCAGTATATAATTGGCAAGCAGGCAAACAATTTCCGACTGAGTGGAAATTGCACCCCCTGTCCCTCCATAATTTCCGCCTCTGTATATAGCACACGGGTTTAGGTAAAGGCGATGCCGATTATTGATAGTTAGCAACCAGACCAGTGCGAAGTATGAGGCCTATTTAGGGAGGGGGGGGGCTATCAATAATCCAGGAGAAAGGATCGTCCATAATCCTTTTTTTTGGTCACAAATAATCCAAAAATCTTTGAACGTGAATACCACGAGGGAAAATCCAGAAAAATCCTGAAATTTTTGATAATCCATAAAAAATAATCTGAATAATTCACTAAAAATCCCAATAATCCACAATCCGAAACCCCCTGAACAGGCCTCAAGTGTCCAGAAGAAAAGTTTACTATTTTCGCCTCTGATATATCGAAATCTCCACAAATGTTTATTTTGATATATCGAAAGGGGGCTTGGCCTTGGCTGGCATTTTGTGCATTTTGTCAACTTTCATTTTGGACTGTTAAAGATGGACGAGAAATTGGACGTTGTTGCAAGTAATAATGGCACGAAATACCTTCTTTCCCTGACGCTATTTCTCACAAAATTTGTTGGCTTTGTAGAAAATACATTAAAGGTAATACTTATTTTATTTAAGAATTTCTATTTATTTAGGAGTGTGTGTGTGTGTGTGTGGGGTGCATATTACGATGATGCAAGCAGCAGCTGTATATTTGTCGAAAAGGTGGCATTTTTATGTTGTTTTGTTCAATCAAGCATGACTACCATACCTTATAACATTTGTCTCAAAATAATTGAAAAATAGTCATTTTTGTCACAAAATATAGGCAATAAATAAAAGATTGACGATGGCTCCATGTCGCACCCCCCCCCCCTTGTTGCAGGCCTTTCTTTTTCGTTGTGGTCATTTGCACACCTCAATGATGAGGTTGGGCATGCGATTTTATAATTTCAGGAAAAAGCTTTAAAATCAAGTAGGTGTAAATAAATAATGTCTGCAGATGAGACAAAGATCAGTTCAGTTCAGTTTCATTTTAAATAAAGTTAAAGATAAAGTTTTATTGCTTGATAGAAAGCAATCAGGAAACAAAAAAGTCAACAAAGCAAATCATATCTGGTTCTTTCTTGAAGAGTTCAAATTCGCTATCGTCATCATTATTTCTATATTAAAATGCTTCTAAATACCTGGTTTTTGATTTTTGAAGTGTAATCTATGAGGTTATGTGGGGAATTTCTTAAGCTTGTTCTTGCATTATAAACAATTTTTGAAAACCCCTTTCCTGGCAGAGCCATCTGTCTTCAATTATTTTCTGAAATTTGTAGTTTGTGACTAAGTATCCGGATGAAGATCAGTTTTGTCGCAATCTGGCTAACATTTGCTCTGAGAATAAATTCTTGCCGTATTCTTTAAAAGACTGGTGTCAACAAATTTTTTACTTAAATCTACAATTAAATTCTGGAAACTTCATTTGACGTTTCTTGTATGAATGAAACAAAATGTACTTTAATATTTCAAAACTTTTGTTTCTACAGGTCCCATTTTACCATATTTTACTGGAAGTTATACTCCTTCTGTGGATTTTCAGGCTTTTAACACGGAAAAGTTATACACCAAGGGAGCACAGACTTGACCTAACCAAGGAGGTACGAGAAAGTATTAATTTAAAAAATCATCATTCTATACGGGTCTTTTATAAGCCTAAATTTAGTCTTGCTTAAATTTAGGCTTGTAATAGATTACAAACTCAACCCAAGAAATTTGTTACAGAGTTGAACGATCAGAGTGACAAATCTGTTTTACATATTTCTAAAATATTATGATCCGTAAAATTTTTATAATTGAATTAAACATTGACATGTTTTTCTTATTATTAATGTATCAATGTATTAATGTATCAATTGCTAAAGTAATTGATTCAGAAGCTCAATTGTGATTAGCTATGGGCAAAATTAGAGTTTTGGAGTTTAATAATTTAATCAATTCATCAATGATGAAATACAGGGTTGGCCTCACAAGGTTTGTGGGGGGGGGGGGTGTTACACTGTATGTATTGCAATTTCACCTCATCTGGAAATTCGGTCGGCAAATCCGAGCTAACCATTTATCCAGAAATTTCTAATTGTACTTGGCCAATTTTTTGTGACACCCCCTTCCATAATTTTCTGGGGCCTTATTTGTCTGGGGCCTTATCTTATTTGATCTCAAATCATATCGTGTAATAAAATTTTATTGATAAGTTGATGGCTTTACAATCGCATTTAGGAAGAAGAAACATTGATTCAAGAATGGGAACCAGAACCTCTTGTGCCACAGAAGGTTATTGATGATTACATTCAAAACCCAAAAATTGTGAAAGGGTATGTTACCTGCTTTCTTACATACATGGGGATTAACCATTATCAAATGAAAGCACTGATGATCAAAGAAAGATGAGAAATATTTGCTTGTCTACAAGATTGATTGAGAAAAACTATTAAATTTTAATATTCTAAAGATTACTGTACAGGCAAGAGGCCAACCTGTATGGGAAGTTTTCTCTGGATTAATCAGCTACTTTGTATTTTTGTTATGAGCGATTTTCCTAACTTCAAAAATAAGACAGTCAACATTTACCGTGTACCTACAGCTTTTGATAAAAGTTTGTTGGAGTTATATTTGTAATTCTTGGTAAATAGATAAATAAAAAAAATGTTGAAGAAATGACCAGCCATTTAAAAGTTTTTCCTCCACTTCGAGAAGAACTACTTATAGCTATGGGACATCAGAGCGAATTTTCATGAGATAGATTTTAATGTGTAAACTAATCTTCTTATTTTATCTGTTTTCAATTTTCGAACCATAACATTAGTAATTTTCTTCTCAAATTGAAAATTTTCTTTTTTCCTTCACTTTGAGAAAAAAATGCTTACAGCTATGGGATACGAGAACGAATTTTGACGAAATAGATTCTATCTGTTTTTGAATTTTAGAATCATAACAATATTAATTTTCCTTTTAAATTGAATATTTTACGGTTTGAAAGCTGGTTTCGTGAGAAAAATATCCAAATGTTTTAACCATTGTTGGTGGCAGAAAGCATGTCACGAGATCTGGTGTATTTCATTTTGGGAATTATATAATTCTAGGAAAGCTGGCGTGAAGATAAACGTGGATGGAAAGGAATGCCTAAATTTGTCAACATTTAATTTTCTCGGATTTATTGGGAAGAAAGAAATCGAGGTATCCATTTTGATAATAAATCATTGACGAAAATTTTATGCATTAACTTTCGCACATTATATAAAATTTAAAATTGGCCTTAGGTATGGTTTACTGCACTGACAGACCAGTAACATCGCTGAACTTCATTTGTTTGAAAGATATCTGGCATGCAGATGGGCGATAAAAATATTTGACGACCAAAACAAGAGAAATGGAAAAACAATTCACCGACATTACTGTATAATCTAGCTTAAATTTGATTCAGTTATTATTCAGTCCGCATTGGATCATTATTATAGCAACAGGTCTTTAAAGAGGTTTTTTTTATCTCATGCATGAGGTTAATAGTGCATACTTTTTGAGGAAAAATTCATTTTCAATTTATAATAATAACTTCCTACACTATCTATACTATACAGGAGCATTGTTGTAGCTAAACATTATTATAATTTGCGAATCTTCACACAATTACACACAATTAAATTTATTTATTGTAAGAGTAGGCTAAAAATTTAACACCCTTTCATCAGTACTTTTGTAAACATTATCCCTTGAACAGTTGTATATTTTACAGATTGTCAAAAAGTTGTGTTTGTCTTCCACTTCTTTATTAGGGATGTTTACAGGTTACAGGGATGTTATCCAGAACGAGTACGAAGACAAGGTTGTAAAAATGCACTCCAGAAGGCGATTTAGCAAAATAATTATCTTTCTTTGTATACCTTTTGCACCCCATTTTTTGCAATGTCAAAGGTTCTTTGTTGATTAGGCCTTTTCGCTGTCTATATAATGAAACCAAAATGTTAATTTCACATTACAGATTTGAAACTTTTTACAATTTATTCTTTAAATTTTAAATTCAATTATTTTCAATGTGGTACTTTTACTCTTGCTCGTTCTGGATCTAATCCCTAACCCTCCCTAACTATGACAGATGGTAACTTTGCATAAATTTTTATTTGATGTTTTTTGTAGGATGATGCTATTCGCACGTTAAGAAAATATGGCTGTGGAACTTGTGGTCCTAGAGCATTTTATGGAACTGTCGGT
Organism: Phacellophora camtschatica; assembly: GCA_036873815.1. Taxonomy (NCBI): domain Eukaryota; kingdom Metazoa; phylum Cnidaria; class Scyphozoa; order Semaeostomeae; family Ulmaridae; genus Phacellophora; species Phacellophora camtschatica. Next base: position 14,906 of record JAYJMH010017572.1, read on the forward strand.
ATGCTGCTGTATATATTAAAATTTGCCGCGACGGGTCTGATCCTGATCTACCTTATGTCAAACTACCTGGCATCTCTCGCAAACTCGCACAGTGTAGAGTGCAGCTTGCTTAGCCTGCGTGCAGACTCTACTCAGCAAAAGACGAGGGAGAGTTTCGAGGCTACGCGTAGGCTAAGTTTGCTGGACATTTACTGCGCTAAAGAGGAAACAATATCATCCCTTTTTATATAGAAACCACCTGTCTGTAAGCATTCCGACAAGCTCACATACCCTCGGAGTGGTAGCTCGGGATACAGGCATTTTGGTCCAAGATCTCCCTGTAGCTATTGCTGATCGTGGTTATTGGAAAGAAGTTGTGCTCTCATCGTGGCTATGGCCACAGAATGATGATGAGCGAAAAGAAACATTTCTATTTTCACTGAATAATTTTGGCTAATTTGAAACACAGAGAATGTGAAGTTGCCGTTGTCTGTACCTCAACCTAATATTTTTAGCTTGTAACATTTATAATTTTGTAATTTTTTCTTAAGAACAGCATTAGTGAACGTACCTTTGTGTTGACAAGCTGTATATACCAGGTGACCCAAAATAAGGTTCCGATGTTTGAAAAATCACCAAAAAGTGATTTTGTTACGAATTTTAGACGGAGAAGATCATTTTGACTTGAGAAATCCAGTTTTGAGCTATAATTTTCAAAACCATTGTAATTTAATTAAAAAGATATTTTCTAAAGCGTTTAAGGCAGCAACTGATATTTTCGTATAAAATTTTTAACATTTCTAACAGTATGAAGTAAGGGCAACTTGCAATATAATGTGATTTATTCATTTCTCATAACAACTTATACCATGCATCAAAATCAGGCCGATTTTAAACCGGAAATAATACTTCGTTTCTATTGAAATTCGCTCATCAAATCTGGTGAAATAGTTGACATTGCTACATTCAATTTAGGATTAAGTAAAATTTCGTATTTTATTTTAAATTAACAGAAGTCCATCGAAGTTTCATTTTTTCGGGCGTGACACCAGCAAACTACAACTGTCGGGCGTGACATCAGCTAGCTAACTTAATTATTCAAGGCTACAACTGTATGAAAATATTACAGGAAAGTCTGTTTACTTTTTATTCCAGAACATGTCTCTTAAACTACAGTGCCAGACCGGGTGATTGCTGTTATGCACAAACTATCATTTTTTTCAGATGTTCACTTGCATTTCGAAGAAAAAATTGCCGCATTCTTGGGGACAGAAGACGCCGCATTGTATTCATATGGGTTTTCCACAATAGCTAGTGTCATCCCAGCATATTCTAAAAAAACAGACATCATTTTCTGGTATTTGTATATGCACATTTCACTTTGTATATCTACCATTTGTACTTCATATGATATGTGCTTCTTCTACATGGAATACTACCGTGTGATCCAAAAATTCACTCATCAAACTCCCAAGTTGGTATTAGAGCAAGCAGTTTGTTTTAAAGTGCCTCTTCACCAAAACTTTTTATTGCATATTTAACTAGTTTTGGGTACGCTGAGTTTGAAACTGCAAACTGTTTTGTTATCAGGTGTGCCGGTAATGAGTTATGGGGGTTTTTATGACACCCCGATGTGATGCAGTACCGCGTTTTGTGGGATCTAGAAACCAGTCAAGTCTGACATCATAGTGGGAACCCAATTTCTGCTTCCATGTGGATTCATACGTTCAACAACGTTTCGCGGAAGATTTTGTCTCATTATATTCGCATTTTGACGATGAGTTCATGACAAAGTGAACTTTTTAACAATTCTAATGGCTTTCGATCTGAAAACGAAGCTGCACAAGATGGCGAAACAAGATGTTTTTTATTGTGATGTCCACCCTGTTCACTCGTTGGCGTCGTGCTGGACTGAGCATTAATGGACTGTTTGTTTTGCAGACAAACTTCTTGTTGCTGCTGAATCTTATTTAGATTAGATAACCAAAAGAGAGAGGAGCGAGGAACGACAACATAAACGAGACATTTCGTAGAAGACAGTACAAGCCAAGAATTGGCCTAAATTAGTAATGAAAACAGCTTGAAAACTAAACTTCATTCAATTGTTTTTTGATAACAAAGGATAAGAAATGGGAGATTTTGTTTGTTACTCATCCTCAGACTACTAAAGACTATTTGTATGACAATTTGATAACTTTTGTTTGAAACAATGGTGCTCCTTCCAATTCAAATGCAAATAACAATCAATGACGCAAAAACCCTGCACCAGCACCAAACAGTTTAGGCTGGTATGTTGGCCTATTTCTACAAGCTTTGGAATTACAAAAGAGCATTAAATAATGTTTTCATCAAATAGGGTTTTAGTTTTGCAACAAAAGAACCCAACAGCGGACAAAATCTAGGCAGCATTGAGTCTTGGATTAAAATTTTTCATGACAAGATGTGTCTTCTGTGTTCAAATACAAGATGAAATGACAGCAATACTGTTTTTAACCAATTTTGTCAAATTGTTCTTAAATTAGTTAGCTTTGACAACAGTGATTGAAAAAGAAATTGAATTTATTGGATTTAACTATTTAACAGGGGGTTCGGGGTAAGAATGTCCTGTGTAGAAAATGTATTTAAAATTACAGCAGGCCCAGCCCATGTATTTGAGGCTTCAGAGTATGCACCCTTAACCTTTAGCATTCACTTTTCTAAAACAAATAAAATCATAAATATTACAATTTTTGCATGATCTATTATTAAAAATACACGAAATTCTGCTGGAATCTCATTTTTGGTTGAACAGTTAGTCACATGTTTTTATCTGATCAACTATGACAAAGCAAAAGAGAATCAGATTCAAGAAAAAGACACTGTTTATTGCAGATGTGCATATATTTTTTAAATAGATAAAGTTTACTGCAAAAATTAAACTTATTTTTTTAAAGAGTTAAGTGATTTCAGTTCATCTGTTCTATTCTTCTTAGTTTGATAACACTTTGTGGACATTTTTTTGGTTAAATTTAAATTTGACAACTAAATGCGAAGGAAAGTTGTTAATTAAAATCTTTAAAGAATAAAAAAAAAAATATTAATATCACAAATTGTTGTTGGATTTCAAACTATTTTTGAGACTTTTCTTTCAAGATGCTTTTCCAGGGGGTACTCTGCTATAACTTAAATTAGGGGTGCTTGGGTTACTTTATTGGTTCTAAAATTTATGAAAAATTATTTTCTTGGCTCAATCATTTGCACAATCATATTTTTGGGTTCATGAAATTCTGGATTATTTTTTTGGGTCTCAAATGGGAGTAAAATTCAAACGACAAAGAAAAGACGTTTTACAGACAGAATTAAAACGAAAAATATTAATAAAATCAAAATATTTTTGATGTATTTTAAAGGCAAATAATCTGAAAAATATGAAATTTCCAAGTTAATGTTTATGAAACAATGTTACAATTACTCCAATCGGTCAACAACATTGTTGTGTGTATATTATACAAATAAAATGTTTTCTCTTGGTATTTTTTTGGGTATGTAAGGTAGGACAAATTATTTTTTGGGTCTTTTTTACACAAGAAAGTAATTTTTTGGGCTTGTGTTCTGTACCCAGCCTGAGCACCCATATCATCCTAATTTACCAGAGTTACCCCTCCCTGGGAAGAAAATACTATACTTTCAACATTTTTCCAAGCTTGACCATTAACAATTTGACAGCAGAACTGTCAAGGAAATAATGTGATTCTTTGCAAGTTGTGGCTGGAGCAACAATATCTATGGAACTGTTGTGTTGGGTGTTTTTGTAATTTAAATGTTAAGTCCGGTCCGGAGAGTCTAAATAAAATCAAGTCTATATAAATTATTCGAGATACATTTACACATTTCAACTTTTTACATTAGACATTCTTATAACTTTATTTAATAGTTATCTGCAGGATCAATTAATAAGTCTAATAATGTCATTGCTTCCCACCATTTTCTTTCATTTGCGGGTGTTGTGTCAAACTGGGTCAATCTCTTGAAATGATGCAGATTCTTTATTCCTTAACATAAACGATTTACAAATCGATGGAATGTGTGATTTATATCCAATGAGGTAAAAGAAAGACTAGAGAGATAGCTTCAAAGCGAGGCCTGAAGCCAGGCGGCACACGTGAGTCGAGAGCTGAAAATAGTGGTTGTCACTATTAAGGGTATGACCCTAGTAGTCAGAAATGGTATGATAGACATTTTTAAAATGGGGCATGTAGAAATTACGGGGGGTTAAACATTGAAAATTCTGTACTGAGCCTTTATAGAAAGTAAAGCTCCGTTGAACATTTCACCTGATAGATAACATAACCAACTTAATACCAAGAGAACGAACTTTTGAAACTGGATAAGACCACATCTTTTTTAGATCCAGAGATATGATATTTGATCTTAAAAATTGTGACGTCACGACCTAGTTACTCCTTAGCAACAAGCCGGATCCATCAGATTCACTCAAATTGTCTAACGCGTAAAATCATTTCTCGGAAATCTAACGTCATTAAAGTGAAAATTTTTTCCTTTTTGGTAGACATGGGAGAATTATAAGAATTTTTCAAACAATTTCTCACATTTGCAAGCCCAAAAGTGGCATAAATGAGCTATTCTATGCAATGTTCTGCGCCACGAAATTTCTCCAGAGTTAGTGTCCTTCGCAGGCGAAGTGTATGCTACTGGCGAAGTATGCTTCTTGTTAACTGGCAAAGTGCTGTCCTGAAATTTCAATCATGCAACTGCTCTTAGTTGTGTGATTGAAGAAGTTGATTCATTTTCATCGTAAATTGTTTGAAATACGATAAGAAATCAAAAAACACCCGAAGAGGAAGGTGAACATTTAAATTATTAGAGAAGAAGAAGAATAAGATGTGAATTCAAACATTGTGCGAACTTAGTTCTGAATTTAGTGGTGCAGTTTTTACCCCAGTATCCAGTTTTTTGCTGTTGCTGAAATTGGGTTTTTCCTCTTTTCTTCTATTCAAACCCAGTGTTCAAAACAATTTTGATCTTTCTGCAACAGAAGAAACTTCTGAAACATAAGAATGTTCTTGTTGCTAAGGAATAACTAGGTTGTGACGTCACAATTCTAAAGATCAAGGTATCATACCTCCTGATCTAAAAAAGATATCAAGATTCTGTAAATGCGGTCTTGTCCAATTTCAAAAGTTCCTTCTTTTGGTATTAAGTCAGTTTTGTCATCTATTACGTAAAACTTTCAAGAGAGCTTTATTTTCTATGAAGGCTCAGTACTGAATTTTTCAATGTTTGACCCCCCGTCATTTCTACATGCCCCATTTTTAAAATGTCTATCATACCATTTCTGACTATTCCCCCCAAGTGGTAGTGACAAGTGCCCTTGGCTCATGGACTATAACGCGGAAGTTATTTTGCACGGCAAAACGTATGTATCGTGGTTGTGAGAATTCAATGTGACGTGCAATAATTTTCTTTTGTAAAATGGTTATTTCTTGTGTAGCGTTCGGGTGTCAGAATCAACAAATCAGTCAGAAAGGTGTTTTGTCTGAAGATGGAAAGGTGGAGACATTTGAGCCGAATTTTTCTGGAGAGAAACGTGTTGGAAGCGAGCAACTTGGGGGATCTGCTCGGCCTAAGCCCAATAATAATATTGCATTTCATCGATTTGTTGCTTATTGTTCCTTATCGAGCTTTGGTTTGCATTAATAGTATGCTTGCTATCTATTGCTGCTTTGTTTTTGAGATTGCTTTGTTTCTTAAATTTTGTTGATCTTGGTATTCTCTTTTTAATGAATGAATTCGTTTGTGGAGGGAGATTAGTTGTGCCTGCTCTTGATTGAACTTGTCTTTGAGCTGAACTTTTTTGCTGAACTTT